>JAXFYO010000378.1:0-20056 GCA_034768055.1 Saccharina latissima
CCACCCACCCACCTACCTACCCACACTCACACACACCCCTTCCCGCCCACCTACCTCCCAAGCCCCGCGCGCTCTTGCCGTCCACTTCGGTAAGCCGCCACCCATTTGGAACGACAGCCGCCGCGCTCGTCGGTGCCTTGCCAGCCAAAATCACGCTCCCCTCCTCGGTGACGTCCTTAGCCACCCCCATCCCGAGGCTACCGGCAGCAGAGAAAGTCACCACAATCTTGGTGGGCGCGCTGGGGGGCTCCGCCGCTGTCGCCGCTACCGCTACCNNGGCCGCCGCCGTCGCCTCCGCCGCCGTCGGTGCCGCCCCGTCCCCGTCCACCGAAGCTGCTTCTGACAGCTTCTTCGAACCACCGGCATCACCGCGTGGTATTCCCGCACGAGGATGTCCCTCTTTCCCTCCGGATTCGGCAGCTGCGGGACCACCCGCCACCGCTCCATCTTTCCCTCTTTTCGGTGCCTTCCCGCCGAGTCCCCCCCGGGCGTTACTTGCGCGTCGCCGCTTCAGGCCTGCCGCCGCCCCGGTTTTCGCCGCCACCCCCGTTGCCGCGCCCCCCCCCGTCATGTCTCCGGTTGCTGGCGTAACCAGTTGAGCCGCCGGGTTTCCTCTACCGGCCGCCGCAGGCGTATCGGGGGCGCTTCCAGGCTCCTTCTCCGTCAGTGCCTCACCGTGCCCGATGTCTCGACCGCCGCTACCGTCGGCGCCCGCCCTGGTTAGGTCCAATGGGCCGCCCTTCGCCCCCGCACCGGGCGTCGAAGCCGGGCGAGCGAACGAAGCCGGGCGAGGAACGGAGGAAGAGGAAGACGGGGGCCTCCTGATCACGAACGGGGTTGCGCACAGACGCGTATCTGACAGTGGCTCGGCTTCGGCCCCTGCTGCCGCCGCTCCAGTCCCGTCTTGCCCCACGACGGGCGGGGGGGGAGGGGCGCGGTTTGGCATGCCGCCACGCCGTCTGATGATGCTCTGGCGTATCACGGACAGTGACGCCTGTGCCGCCGCCTGGGCGGCCCGAGTTTCCGGGCTCGCGGCCCTAGGATCCGCTCTTCTCCCCTCGCCCGTGGCCAGCGACACCGACCCAGAGGATGGAGTCCCTGGGTGGCACGGCGGCGCGCTCATCGTGTGGGGAGTCACGACCGGCGCGGGTGTTGATCCCCTCCGGACATCCTCGCCTTCTCGCCCCCTGCCGCCGCATCCACCGTTTGTACCGCCGCCAGTCTCTGCGTCCACCCCCGTAGGTCCGGGCGTGCAGAGACCAGCTATGGTGGTGGTATTGCGGAAGGGTTTGCCGTGCGTCTGGCTTGGCGCTGCAGAAACGTCACCGCCATCATCGCCGTTGTCGTTACACGTACCGTCACTGTTGCCGTCGAAGGCGCCTGCGCAAGAAGCGGGAGCGTGTTTCTTGTTCCAGCCAACAGCCCTGCCGTTGGCGGTCACGAAGGCCGGGGCGTCGCCGCACATCCCGCCGCCGCGCCCGCCCCCGCTGAGCATGTTCCACGAGAACGTCGTCTCCATCACGGTCATACCCTCCATCGCTGGTGGGGATGGGACACAACACGAAACACACGGGGTAAGGGTTAGTATGGATTTCGTTACAGTGAACGCGTTATTCATTTTGGCCCGTATGCGTGAGGAAGACGCACCGGTGCGAGTTTCGATCGGTTTACCGAAAGATGTTCCATCCCATTTCAGTCAACATCCTAAGGTGGGAGAACGGGATTTCTCGCAGTCGCCCTCTGCAAAAAAGGTGGCGCACTATTAAAAAATATGACACCGATTATAGTACTGTACATCAAAACAGCTGCCCCTGACAACGAAAGCGTGAAGAAAAAGCGTTCACAATCCTCCGGGACCCCCTAAAACGCAACAACCATACTATTCACAGTTCTGGTAACCCCAGGTGAATTACTTCCAAGCGGTTGAGGGCGACGCGGTGGAACCCACAGCGGAAACTTCCATTATCCGACCCGAACCGGGACAACAGCCTCCCTGATTGTTGGGAGTGAAGTACTTGATAATCGCCAACCGTAGACACAACACAACATACCACAACACCATCCGCGGCGCTGTCCTGTTGTTGTCCCCTTTGGACATATTGGGCCACCCTGATTTACGATGCGCCTTACCCCGTGGCCTGCCGCGTATCGCATCGCGAGAAACAAGTAGCACAAGCCCACAAGCCCCCCCCCTCCTCTCCTCGTGGGCGCTTATCGAACGGCACGCCATCAAGGCAAAGAACGACCTCTGTTGGATACAAGGGATGACCAACGCACCCTTGCGCATGAAATTTCCCCTTATGCTAGCTAGCGGATAGCAGAAAAGAGAAGATAGTCGTCGACAGCGACATCATCCACCAAATAGTAAACATCTCGAATGCACTCCGTATACAAAACCGTTACGTTAATCTCCGTAGAACTCATAGGGTTACATCTCTTAAATAGTAGACCTTGATGCGAGTATCCATGAAATCTTTACAACCTCTGCCGAGGAAGGGAAACTGACGTGAAATTCAAGCACTGGAGAACGAAGAGTCAAGCGCAGCACACATACCGTCGACGGCGTCGGTGAAGGCGTCCAGTATGCGGCCGCGCATCGCCCTGGCCGCATCCGGGACGTCTGCTTGGGCCCGGACAACGCACCAGCTCGGGTACGTCAACACCTGCGCGCAGGGGGCGAAACGCCACGCACATCAAAACCAAAACCACTGATAATGCCGTGAACAGGGGCGCTAATGAGTGTTTGTGCGGAATACGCTATTTTTCTGCCATGGGGGGTGCACGCGGTCACGTTCCAGAGGCAAGCTGCCGCTGAGTCACACACACGCTATTTGAAGCGGCCCCTATAAGTATGTCCGTCCTGAGACGTGGCCGCTCACTCTCACCATTCCCCCGATCCGGACCTTGACGAACACGAAGTTGGAGGACGGGAGGCTGATGTGGTGGACTTGTCGCCAGTACTCGACCTTCGCGGTCGTGTTTTTTTTCGGGGGTGAAGAGACGAGGGACCAGGCAGATCAAGGTGGCGGGTGGCGTTAATTGGACCTCAACGTGAAGCCCATGGAATGCGGCTAGGTCCTTAAAGTGCGTGCACGAGCGCCCGCGAAGCCATCGATATTTCGACATCTGAACTGCGGCTAAATTCNNCAGCCGAAGCCTCATGGCGGGAGGGCTTTATCGAGGCAGGCAAGATGGTTTCTTGAGCGACTCCGTCTGAAGCGTCAGCCCTGGGCACAATCACCCTACAGCGGTTTCTGTCGTGAACACGAGATACCAAAAGGCAAACTAAAGTGCAAAGCTCAAGCATGAAGCACGGGGCAGGAATCGTCGGGGCTATCTCACCATCTCGTCCTCTGAGCGCGGGCCGACGAGGTAACCTCTCTTGAGGTTGACCTCCTGGAGACGGTCCATCTCGAACGCGTCCTGACGACCGATTTCAGCAAAACAAAACAAGCGAGCGGTCAAAATGTGCGTGCAATCAAAGCTCACACCAAATACACCAACCAAAATACACCCCCACATACAATTACTCCCGTTTCCTCGTATTTCTGCTGTTGTTCGCCGCTACTGTAGGAGCATGAGGCGACCGTGCGACGAAGATCACACCAGGAAAACGGCTGCGCTTGAAACAAAATCCAACCATGGATCCCACCCCCCTCGCAATGACAGTAGCGAATACACGCAGCTGTCGCTGGGGGGACGGGAACACGGGAACACACATACCGTCGCCTTAGGGAGGGAGGGAGGCTTGCTGACTGATCGGGCGTAATTGTCCCCCAAGCGTGCACACACCCGTCTTAGTGTCAGACCAGCACAATACATTCTGCCATAACAACTCCCAACGGTTCCTGCACCAAGCAGGGGACGCCAAGTGTTTATAGCTTCCCTGTTGGGTACGTGACAGCGACCCCGCAGGTGTTTCGCGAGCACGCGCCGTACCCTTGCCCCACCTCCTTGACGTCGTAAACCACTCCCCGTGACAGTTTGGGCAAACAGACCACCTGAAGCCGCTCCTCCAGGTCGTCCGAAGCGGACCCAGAAAAGTCGCGCAGTCCCTTCTCCTCTTTCTCTTGTATTAGGGCCCACCTTGTCGTGTTGGATTGCAAACGTTCGCCGCGATGGGGGGGGGGTAAGAACGAACACGCAAGCCTTGTCACGGGAATAAATTGTATGCGAACCGCGCACTTGGGAGTGAAAGCAGCAGCAGCAGCAGCNNCAGCAGCAGCAGACGCAGCAGCAGACGCAGTAGCAGACGCACGTAGTCATGCCATGGGAGCGGATGGTCTGTGAACACAACGCAAACCTCGGACCTGAAGTGCAAATTACACGAGTTGATACGCAGTGGTCCTGCTCTTAGCACCATATGTTCTGGGGACAGCGGCTCTTTGACACAATCGAGCGCCACCGGCCCCTGTTTCCCAAAACATAAAACGAAAATACGACAGGCACATTCGCCCACGTCGAGGAGGTTTAAGACATTTATGCGGCAGCCCCGAGCACGTTTACGGAACTCCGTTTTCGCTCTCCGTCGCCAGTTTCGGTGTAATATCTGTACATTAATATAATCTCACCAGTCCACGGGCGAGAATCGATGCACCACGGGTTCCACCGTGACCCAAAGTTCCCACACCCCCGTCTCCAAGGCGCCGTTGTGGCTCGCCGCGAGGTTGACCCCCAACCTAACGCCGTTGAACGTGCGCTTTGCCCGGCGCCCACAGAAGAGCGCGTTGAAGAAGACGCCGTTCACTTCGGACCTGTCATGGTGGAGAGTGCAGTGCCACGAGCAGAACAAGCACGGCGTGCACACGGTGCGTACGCCTCAGTTCATGAATCACGAGGTCGTATATGAGGAACGAGGGGGGCATCCATGTTGATGTGAGCGAGACTCGCTTTGCCTGCCCTTTCCATTATTGTGCCAGAGACGAGAGCGGGCGCGGCAGTGGAGGACGCCCATCGAAGCACGGACAAGGAAGAGCCGCAGCTTCAGGAACAGGTGCGGCCATGGTCTGTTCAATGCACTCAGCCTAGCGAATGGGACTCCTCAGAAACGTCGTGTGCATTCAAAAGGCGGATCCTTGGGAGGAGGGCGTGGCGCACGGGGGAAATGGCATTTCTGCCGCGAACCTACCGAGTTGTTAGCACTACACTTCTCGCCTTCAGGATTAACCTGAGTAGAAAACATGGAAAACGTGTCCCACACACGCCGTTGATTGAACGTGTCCTTTAAACCACCATTGCGTGCCGTGTAACTGCGATTTGCGCCGGACAGACCAATTCTGCTGTCCGAGATGGTTCAATATAAGCCATGTCACGAAAACCGACGCGTATCGAAAGCGACCTCCCGCTAAATCATGCTTAAGTGGACGAAAGCGCAATGCCGGGGAGGGTCCGCCACGGTCGACGCTGCTACTGGCAGAGTTGGTTGGCTTGGTTGCAGGGTCATATGTTTTTCTGCATCAAAGAACCAAGCGTCCGCACGAGAAACAGCTTACCACATCCCGCCAGCCAAACGATGGCGAATGATTAGGTCCAGGACACGACGATGGTTGTCTAGAAACTCGTCCAGGGCTAGTCGACCAGCGAGCCATGGAGCCACCTCCACCTTCGCCCCGCAGCGGTTCAATGCCAAATTCTGCACGCGCTTCAGCATCTCTTTCTGGTCGGCCTCTTTGCTCTGAGTCAGAACGAAAACCTGCGTGTGTTTGCAGGCAATCGCGATAGCACAGCTCATTGGAGCCCCACCGGTGTTCTACTGCCTGCTCTGAACGGAATTGATTGCATGAAGATGTTTCTGCACGAACGTGTTCTTACCAGTAAATTGCCGTGGCAGGTGGTGCTCTGTATACTACCAGGCAGCTGCGACATCTATGTACAGAGTCGACGGCACAAGTACACCACCACGGGAAGGGCGATACGCGCGTTAGGCGTTCTTCTCATAGGCGGTGCGTTCAAAAACCGAAGAGCGGGGTTTATGCTAACTTGTTTTTCAGAAGGAACACACTAAATAATAACAGAAGAGCCCGAGTTCGTCCACCGGCCCAATTTTCATTGATTATGATCACCGGCCTGGGGCACGTCGCACCGTACTCTCGGTTTTCCCGCCTCACCCTCGTAGTTTCGTCGGAGTAGCAAAGGATCCCCTCGGCGGTTAGGACGTTCGCGAGCTGCTCGCCCGAGTATCGGTGCCTGTCCAGCGCGAACGTCACGACCGCAAGCGCGCTACGTTGAGCATTTAGCGGAGCCCCGCCTTTCAACAGGCTCAGTCGCACCTACCAAGGCAGTGGCGATCGCAAGGTCCGGCGGGAACATCAGCGATGAAGGCGCCGGCAACGAGAAGTTAGACCCCGCAGCGGTGCAAGTGTATCATGAGTTTTGTTTTGGAATACGGAGAGCCCTCACGTTCAGGCGTACACGGAGGGATCCTTCTACTGTTTGTCGACGAACAGTGCTGCGAGCGAAGAATGGCGCAGGTGCCGTACTACCGGTAAGTAACAAAGAGTTGCAAATCAAGGGGGAGAGCGGGGGGCTGTGTCCGTTGGTTGCTTTGTTCGTAAACTAATCCTTCCACGTTCCTAAGGTGCGCGTTCCGCCGCCATCTATATACTGTAGTATTCCACAATCAAGCGTTACAGAAGGCATACACGGGTGCGTTTTTCTTCCATCTATAAACTTGCCACACAACCACAGCACGAACCAAGTATGGTAGATCCGTCCTTGCAGTCGGCAAGCTTGATCGCGGGAGCGCGAAGACAGCTCTCGCGCCCGCCCCTGGGCGATTTCCACTCACCTTGATGAGCGGCTTGTCTCCACTTCCCCATGGAGCGTCGCCGCTGCGGCGAAAGCGCAAAGGAACGTCACCGCCACCGCTGTCGCCGCTGCCTCCCTCCTCATTGCCCCCGATTCCATAGTCTTCGTCCTCGACGTCGCAAAACGACGCCGATATCATATCCTCCGATAGGCTCGGGTGCACCTGCTTCCGCGTCCTCCGCCCTCGCCTGACATCCGAGCCATCATCGTGCCCCCCCCCGGAGCTTTGTCCATTATTTCCGCCAATGCCGCGTTGTTCGTCCTCAAGCGAGTGGATGGGTTGGCCCAACGGTCTGGTCAGCTCTAGCCGGTGAGTGGTGGGCGTAATGGTCGCCGTCGACTCCGAAGGAGGTGCGCGATTGTTCCTTGCTTTTCGTGCGAGTCGGGCTTCCTGAACCTTGAACTGTTTTAGTCGAGGTATGGCCTTTGTTGGGTGCGTAGTCCTGCATCACCGGGAGAAGCACGTAGGAAAGGGGTACACCCAGGAACGAGCAGGGGGGATGTGTGTGGGAGGGGTGGTCAAAGGCGCGGGGATGGCGGCGAAGTAATGTAAGCACCACTTGAAATAAGTTTGCGACGAATACCAGCTATCCGTGGACCATTCAATGAGAAACTCGGGCAATTGCAGAAAAGGGTCGTTGGAGCTGAGCAGATGTATTGGTATACAGTGCCAAGTGGGGCCCAGGCAGCGCAAGGGATGCAAGCTGGGCCAAAACAGTTTCTGGAAGCCTCTGAACGACGATCCAGAGGGGAGAGTGCCCGAAGTACCACGGATGTCCCCTAAATGACGTTATTGGTTTAAATTGCTGCAATGTACCGGGCATGCAGCAAGATCTACAGTAGCGGAGGATGTTTCGCCTCTGTGGTTGTCACCTTAGCGCGGGCTCTGACCGCCCCTGAGCAGACCCAGGAGTCACCACCTTCGGCCGCTGCTGCAGCCCTTGCCCGAACTTTCGAGGCGTTCTGATCACCTTCCCAGCGGGAGTACGCTTGGTCGCACCCTTGCCCTTGCTCGCTAAAGCGTTCTTTGTGGCAGAGTCGCTCTCGCGGCCGTCGCGACGCCCAGCAACCCCTCTGGTTCTTGACGAGGACATAGCGCTCGCCGCGGCTGTAGCTGCGGCTCGCTTCCGTGGTGGTGGGTCTTGCCAATAGTCTCCCAAGTCGCCCCCTCTTATATTTCTTACCGCCTTGGCCCCTGTTCCCACCCCATCACCTCCGCCCGCGGCCCCGTCCTGTCGAATACGCGGCAATGTCTTTCCCGGGGCCCTCTGTGCCGTTTTTTCGGCATTGCCGCTCGGAGTCGGGGATTTGCACGCCTGCCCTTGCTCTGGACCGTCGCCGCCCCCCTCCTGATCAGTGGAGACGGAAACAGTGGTGGACGGAATTTTCTCGGCTGTTTTCCGTACGCCGTTCGTCCTTCTGTCCTGGGTGGAATCCCCCACGGAAGGTGGCTCGGCCGTCTGAGCTTCAATCACGGTGGCCTCCTGGCCAGAGCTGACGGAGCCGACCGGGACGACAACGGAGGCATCGATGGTTGGTTGTTCCCCTCGTTGCTGCTGCTGCTGCTGCNNTGCTGCTTCTCCTGCTGCTGTTGCCGCAGCTGCTGGCGCTGCCGCTGCCGCTTCTCCCGACCGATATCGCGGGCTCCGGTCTCGGTCTCTACCCCTGCCCGTCCCGGCTCTTCTTCCGGCGCCGGCCTCGCAGAATTGCTGGCGCCTCCACGACGTCCGTGGCTGCGAGGTCCCGTTGCCAAAGGTTCTGTGGGCCCCACCGCCGGACTGCCGTGAGCTGAGGACGTGCTTTGACTGTCCAAGCGCTCACCAGCGAGCGGCATGGCGCTCCCTTCACCGTCGTCTGTCGGCTTGTGAGTAACTTTACTCTTCCCCCCTTGAGAGTCCGGGGTTGGCGCAGCTCCCCCGATTGCCTCCCCAGCACTTGCGTCACCCAATGGCGGGCAGATCCGCTGCTTAGTGTTGGTCTTCCTGCCCGCTTTTCTACCACCAGCCTTGGGCCTGCCCTTGCTGCTAGGATCCGTATCGGGAAGAGTCTTGGCCACGGAAGTCGTCGTTGCATCGCTCTCCGAAACACCCCTGCCACGGGCCTCCTTTCCCGTGGCGCCCTTCCCCCCTTCTTGGGGAAGACGAATGGCGGGGACAACATCAGCCGCCGCCCTCCAGATCTCCTTCTTACCTCTGCCCTTGAGCCGAATCCTGAACATGGCTGGGGTACGAGAGTTGTCCACTCTCACCACTTTCGCCTCGGTACTACAAGGCGAGCCTGCGTCCAACGAAACGAGAACCCGATCACCAACGGCAAACTCATGCACCACAGCCACCGCCGCTGCCGGCACCACCGCCGCTGTCGCAGCTATGCCTGGCTGGTGGGTATCGGCGACCTTCGTTGCAGGCTCTTGTGCTGCGGCGGTCGTGGTTGGGGGTTGGTGTAGTGTTGGTCTTGGGGCTGCCTCCTCCGTGACGTTCTGGCCTCTTGTTTGGGGAGGAAGACCGATGGGGACAACATCAGCCGCTGCCCTCCAGACCTCCTTATTCCCGCTTCCCTTGATCCGAAGCTTGAACATCGCCGGGGTACGGGAGTTGTCCACTCTCACCACCTTCGCCTCGACATTACAGGGCGAGCCCGCGTTCAAAGAAACGATACCTCGATCCCCAATATCGAGAGCATGCACCGCCATCGCCGCTACCTGCACTGGCCCAGGCTGGAGGGCATTGTCGATCTCCTTCGACGGCTCTTGTGCTGGGAGGCTCGAGGCACAGGCGGCTGTGGTCGACCGTTGGCCTTGTGCTGGGCTTGGATCACGCTCAGCGATTGATGGGCTCCTCGGAGAACGAGCAGCCGCATTTTCCGGCCCGTCTTTGTTTCCTTGCTGCGGGTGCATAGGTCCAGCAGCGGTATCATCGCTCTCACCGGAGGCATCCCTAGCAGGAGCACCTAGAGCTGGAGGTGTAGCAGCACAGGGCGTTCTTGCGAGGGTTCCCGTCCTTGGCAGAAAAAGAGGGGAGAGCTCGTGGTGGTCTCTCCAGCCGCCCTTCCTGCGCTTGTCCTTGAATAAAACGTTGAATCGAAAGCCGTTTGAGGCATCCACTGCGACGACCGTCGCCTCTTGAGCGGGCTTACCGGCGGTGCTCACCAATACCGTGTCCCCGACCCTGTAGTCTCGACTCGAGGGCTGGTCATGTGTGCCCAGCCCGTCGTTCAGCGCGCTCAACGGTGCTACTGCCAGCGCCTGCGCCCCAGAGTTTGTGGCCGAGGAGGGCGTAGACCCCTTTGCTTGCACAGAGGCGGCATAGCCTCTCGCCTTTCTAGTCGGTGCTCGCTTTGTAGGTGACCTCATCCACAACGCCAGGAGCGTACGAACAGGCCTCGCAACGTTCACACCAAGCTAGCCTGGCGAGGAAGGGACGTAGATCCAACACGCTCCAGAAGCAGTGATCCCAGGCGACGGACAGGGTGTGGAGAGCCTTGAGGTAGCGATAAAGGTTCAAAGCCGCTGGCACGTGGAGGTGTTGCAGAACTGCTGTTGTGCATGTTCTTTCGGAATTTTGAATTTCGGGACAATTGCGTCATTTTTCAAATCTCGGGTGGATGTATAGGCCAATCAAAGAGTGGAAATGTTTTTGGAAGCCGCCCGGCCGCTGCAGCTCTACCGCTGCAGGAATTGAAAACCAGAGTTCACTGCTGCTGTACCTCTCTCTGGTGTAGTTCTAGCGTCGCAGCTCTCGAAGTCGGTTCGCCGTGTAGTACGACACAGGGGAGGCGTTATGCCGGAGCGGTTTTGAAAGAGCCTAAAGTAGGCCTGGAGCCTTCAATCTCCAAGATCCCAATCTCCACGAGACGCGGTGCGAGCTCTGAAGACCTCCTGAAGACCCTTCAGTTTTAGCTTGGCGCTTTTTCAGCACTTTTTCAGCTCCAGCCGTTTGTCCGCATGGAAGATCCATCCACGAGGGAGCAACTCAAGTGCTGTTCGTCCTGAGGTATGTGCCGTTGCTGTCTGTCAGCTGTTAGTACACAGTAGTGAGGAACTCCCAGGGATTGATATCCTCTCAGAGGGTGGGGTCAACCAAGGTGAGAGCACATACACGGAGGGGAGATACGTCGAGATATCCGTATACATCCACATACATACGTGGAAATGCCTTCCTCGTGTGTCGCTAGGTGCTGGGTGCAAACGTTCTCTCTTGATGGCCGACCAAGACGAAACTCATGATGAGGTACGGGCTCCTAAAAAATGAAACGAGTTACCTGTACAGTAACACATCTGATGTCAGAGTGTCACGGAATTTCTCAATCAAGCAAATACACCTGGCACAACAGCAAATTTGGCACCGAGAAATAAAACCTGGGCAGGCCGTAGAAGGCGATTCCCCGGCAAATAATACGTTTTCCAAGACAAAAAATGATTGCAGTTTGTTGTACCCCGGGAGGACTCTGTTGTCACCTACTTGCTGGTACGAGTATACCTTCTGTTGACGGCAAAAAAACATCCGGCAATATCCGATGGACACAGCGCTCGAGCGTGAACTTCAAATATAAGCGCCGTGCAGGAGAAAATCTAACCAGCGCTAAGCCCTTACATACAGTGAATACGCAATGTGTACCGGGGCATATGTCTACTGTACCGTTAATACCAGATACGTACCAGTACCTGGTACGTGTATACGGTACTACCTGCAATACCAATAAAGCAGCAGTGGTCTTGTAGAATCTGCTCACCACCTTTTTTCGCAACCCAACCTCGACGCTGTAGAAAAGCGACCACATATACTGGCTCCACGTTACTGTATACCTCCGTGCGCGCAAAGTACTGCCTACCAAGGATACTTGTCAAGCCAATATCCTTATGCTGGCACACCGATCTAGTAGGTAAAAGGGACCCAGTTTGCTCGAAACTGCGGAGCTACCGTGCGTGGTAGCTCTTTTTGATGGCGTTAAGTCAACGAGAGCGCTCGCCATAGACAGCGCGATTGGCAAAAGCGTAGATACGGCAAACAGTGGCGCGAAACAAGGCGGAAAACAAAGACCAATACGGATGTAACCCTTTCCCACGAAACACGCACATATCATACATAGCTTGCTGGAAGTAAAGGTACGTGTAGCGTTTCCACTGCACGCTCCCGAGGGAAAAACTTATATCAACAGATTGTTATTATACCAGCGTGAGCAACACCTAACCTTGAGAGTCGAGAAACGTTCTGCGGCACTTGCTTCCAAAGGCAGAAGGCAAAGCAACACCATGCATACCTGGTACAGATCTATGAAACTACCACACAAAAAAAACTACACATCGGTGCTAGCTCAGCTGCAAAAACAAAAACGCACCAACATGTAAACATCAAGGCGAGGTGCTACCTGGCCGTGCCCAAGATAATGACACAAAATACAGACAAGGGTGTTTCTCAGCCTGCAACACCTCGCTACTCAAGACGTCAATCCCCGGCAGAACACCAGAGCCTTGCGCAAGACGCTTACTACTTCCACCATGCGCGTAAAAACAACACGCTTCAACCCACGGTCGCACCATCGCTCGCATTAGGCCACAAGCCCCGCCTGCCCGCTAGAGCACGACGAGACACCATAAACCTTTCTCGCGTTCCACCCAACGCACGACGCAGCGTGACCAGAGCCGAATGGCCTGCAAGGGCAAGTCTTCAACAACCGCCCCCCCCCCCCCCCNNTTGTCGCTGCTGTCACCGCTTACGGCAGGTTTCGCGGGGGGCTTGGCTATCTGGTAGATGTAGAATAAGGCCATCCCCAATGCAAGGGCTCCTACTGGCCCAGACGGCATCATCTTGCCCGTCTTCTGCATACGCTTGCCCATCATGACCCATATTACGTTGGACACCACTGCAAGAACGCACGGTGAACAGCAAGAGGGGGGGGGCTGAGGTCAGCTGAAAGGATGAACGTCACTCTTTAGGCAATCCGGATCGCGTCAGGTTCCACATACGCAAGCGACAACTGCCACTTAGTACGAGTAGAGCTACATCTCCGTTTTTTGGGAAGCAGGAAGAGGCACAAATGCGCGAACTACAGTAGACACACTGATAATGTCAACATGTGCGAGACGTCGGCATACAGGGCAGGGGGGGGGGGCAAGCGTAAGAAGTCCAGACACAACAATATATAACAACCGTTTACTGAACATCACACTCCGGTTCGCGATCCGCCCTTTGCTTCTCACCGAGTGACGCGATGGTCCACATTCGTGAAACGGTGCCCCTGCCGTGCGTGTTGAAAAAGGACGTGGATGATGGCGAGCGCGCGGACGGAGTTAGCACAAGGGTTGCGAATTCAATGATCACCTAACACCCTAACGCTACGTCGTATTGCTGCTGTAGCTCCTTATCCGCGGTAAGCGAAGATTCGTCAAACGCCCAATGCTTGGATGCACCACATGACCACAAACGCTTTCGTTCGAGTTCTGACTATCCACGTGGAGCTGTAAGTACAGACAAAACAAAAACAAAAAACTGCAGCTCTGCTGCTGCCGTAGCGCAAACATGTGACTAGAGCCTACAGATTTTTACCTGGCCGAAAATGGAAAACAAAACTTCTAAGGTTGCACTGCTGCTGTAGTCTATTAATACGTATGATATCAGATACCAGATATGTATAAATATGTACGTGGAGCAAAAATGTGAGTAGAGCCTACAGAGCTCTCATAGACTTGGAGTAGTGACAGATCTACGTATATATACGTATCAAATAGTCGGACAAAACAACTCTAAAACTGCAGAACTTTGACGACCGTGCGTCTCGAGTCCACGGTCTCGCGCACCTCTTCTGGTATTCCATGTACCTGGCGAGCGGCGTGCATGCAGCAACAAAGGGAGGGGTGAAAGGTGCAGGTAAGCAGGCGCGCTGGTATATACTTCGTAGCTCTCGTGCAAACAGCAGTGCTCGTTTGCTCGTTGGTTGGCAGGAATCTCTGCACACGGTTTGCTGCCGTGCGCGCTACTTGTACATACGAGTACGTACACGTATCATACCATCGACCGCAGCAGAGTTGGAAAGTGCACCGTATGATAGGGTGGTTTTTTCCTGCCTCGTATTATACCTGGTACAGCAGTACGTTACAAAATACAGCTGCAGCTGGTCTATTCCTCGTGCTGTGGCTCCTGTCACTAAAGACAAACACGACCGAGGCGACGGTGCCTGGTACTACTGCTGTACAGAGCAGAATGATACAATGATACCAGTACGAGTATGTATTTGAATATCACAGAATTACCCGATATAGCTTGAACTGCTGTCGGACACCACGACGACCGAAAAAGGGGGTTCGATGTTTCAGGAACTATGATACGAATATACTGTACGACGTAGGGAACACCGATACAGACGCTCGCCACATGCAGATAACCAGGGTGTGGGATACCACAAAAGCCTGCGAAGAGCAGTGCTAGGCTGATCGTGAACGAAATAAAAAGTGCGGCTTACCCGCCGTATCCCAGCAGCATGAGGACCCCTCCGCTGCCACCCTGTGTCGACGAGAGAACGAGCGAGAGCACGACAACGACGACCCCAGGCAACCACGGATCAGAGCAAGGCGAGGCAAGTCAAGAAAAAGCCAGGCAGGGCAAAAGCAAGGCAAGGCGAGGCAAAGGCAATTGCGAGCTGCACTTCAGACACAAATAACCATAGAGTTGCAGTCTCGAAGTTCACACGATGTGCGCTGAACTTGTCAGCTTCCATTGAATGCATGCCTTCACCAGGCTCTTAACTGTCGCGAGGCTACAGCAGCAGTGAACAGGAGTACGAGTCGAGTCCTGAAACAGCAAGTGGTCTGCCTCTCTGCACGTGCATCAACATCAATCGAGAGACAGGCTAAACTTGTTGGACTTTANNGGCTTTACGTCCGAGCCCCAGCCATCAGGGAAGCTTTCGAACCCGCGACCAGGAAACCGATGATCCCCCCACACATGACGACCATCCCATAGGGGATCGTGAGGCAAAAGTCGTGCATGGCCACAGCAGCAGCACCGTTACGTGATGATAGTGTTGAGTTTTGAGTCTACAACTTTTGAGGGAAAAAGGGAGTTCCACAACAGTTGCGTTGTATTTCAGGGAACCGGGGAAAGAGACTGTTCTATTTCGTGTTTGCTCGTGCAGCAGGCAGCAGCGGCAGACAGAAGAACTTGGCAGGAGACGGCGGTAGATAGGTTACTTCCGCGTCTCACAGCAGTAAGAGTCTAGCCAGGCAAAGCGGGAGCAAAAGAGGAGAGCACTACGCCTGTTTAGTTGAGCGCACACGAAAGGATGGTGGGAGGAAAGCGTAGCATTCGCTTTGGAGCGGCCGGCCTCGCGCTGCTGGGAAGCGGAGCTTTCGCGGTGCCTTCCTCGAAGGTTGCCTTCTTGCAGCACGGGGTGGTGGAGGGAGAGGATGCCGTCATGCACCCCCCATCGACGCTTAGCTCTAAGCTGGCCTCGCTGACACCTCAGCTCCTGTCGTCCGCAATCTCAAGGGTTATGAGCCTGGACGCGCGTGCGGAAGTCGACACAAGCCTTCCAGCGGGCGACATTTTCAACAGGCCCGACGGGAACGTGTTGGTGTTTGTCGATGGCCTTCGAGCTTCAGGTGGGTGAAGCACAATCACAAAGGAGAGGGCAAAGGAGCGTGATGTCGAGCAGTTTGTGGTGGGCGTTGTCTGATGCTAGGTACTGCTTCGTTTGAGTCTGGCTGCTCGGGTTCCCGTTGCTGGCAAGAGAGAGAGTGCCCTGTGGCAGTAAATGGGGGATACGTTGTTCTGGGCCTTTTCACCACCGCCGTTCTGTATGTAGCACAACTGCTGTAAACCAGATAGATACCAGGCACAGAGTGCGAGCAATGCGGCTCGAGTGTAGTTTTGCTTGCGTCACTGCTTGGGAGCACGCGGAGAGGGAGGCTGGGAGGGCACGTATTCGAGAGGGAGTCCATGCCGATGGGTGGTCTGGGCATGGCCGTGTTGACCCAGCCACATATCTGGTGGCGGCGTAGAGAGTTGCGAAGTGCGCAATAAAATGCACCGTGTGCCCGTCTGGTGCCGATTTTTCTATTTGCGTCACGTTCCCCGTTGAATTTGAGAGAGTGAACGTGAAGTAACCGCTGTCCGTGGGTACGCCTGGCGAAGCATAGAGCACGCAAGGCTGTCAAGCCAGGCAGAGCGAAAGCCTGAAAGCGTGACTCAAGCTCTTCGGGAGGTCAGAAGGATGCGCAGCGGCCTGAAAACGGCCTTCTTCTGTGGTGGCCTAGTCTGATGTGCGGGTCGTAATCGCTACGCACAGCAGGCAGCAGTTTTGGTAGTACGTGAAAGGAAGAAGTGCAACGGCGGTATGTATCGTCCCTCCAAAGGGAACACAGCCGTAGGGCAGCGGTTGGCTCGTCTCCGCCAACCCTCAGTTGACCCATACCCCGCAGCAGTATAACGACAAGCCATCTACGGCGAGCCTAGCCTCGGCTTACATGGCTGCCGCTGATACGGCTGCCTTGGAAGAGTTTTGGGCTTTGCCGCCCTACCTTGCAGCTGGAGTGTTGGGGTGTTGGAAACGTCCTGGCGTGTAGTAAAAACAGTCGCTGTATGTTTTTCGGTGACGCACCTTTGAGGGGACCTGAAAAAAGACAAATCAATTCCAAAATTGAGCTGACGATCTGGGTCTTACGATAACACGTGAAGGACTTGTAGAGCATATACTTGCAAGCGTATGGGGCATGGGGTCATAGGTCAATCAATGTACACGGGGCAGCTCTCAAGCGCGTGGCTGGACAACAGGCAGTTATAGCTCGTGCAGCGTGTACTATAATATATACTGATTTGTTCGCTGGTGTCTCGGTGTGTGTTGGTGTCGTGTGGTGTGTATGTATGTGTTCACGTTGTGTTTTCGTGTTTTCAAGTTTGTATCTTTTATCTGTGCCGTTCGTTGCGATGAGACCATGTGCGAAAATATATTATTCGTTCACGGAGTGTGCGCGTGCGATACAGCAGGATACGGCGTTACAGAAGGCTCGATCTATGTATTGCTCGTATCCCCCTCGTACACTCGACCAGCAGGGTGCTCGTGTCTTAATTACCTAGTGACTCGCCAGGTATAGTGGGCTGGTCACAGCAAAGTGTGTTATGTTGCCCAGAAGTTGACACAGTAGTCGCGGTTGCATCCCGTCGTCCGTCGTCCAGTATATATACAAGAGTCCCATACATACGTACATCTAGTATATCTAGGGTCCCGCGTTTCTCTTCCTTTTTTCATTTTGCATGCATTGGGTTTCGACGAGAGCTTATGCATTTTCGCATATAATGTACCCGGCGGGTAGGGTGCAGTGCTTTAGAGGGCATACCAGGTCGCGAAGCTTTTGTCACTGATTGCAGCACCTTACAGCGCCATTTTTTCTCAATACTGGTACGGCGTACCTGGTATGTTTTCGTCATTTATACGTACCCGTCGAAGGTTTCCCTTGGCCTGACGATGATTGAAGTACATACATTGGCATCAGGCGGTGCATGATCCATGCTGCATAATGCCGGTTACCTGGTAGTTCGAATGCAGAGCACCAGTACCCGGCACCTGGTATTGTACATACCGGTAAATAGATATCGATATAGTTACACTTCGCAGTGACGCGGTGGTCTGGTTTTGTTGATGTGCCTACGTAGACCGTGCGGCACATCGCCGGCATTCTCAAGAGCGCAGAAACTGCTGCTGGGTTTGGCTGTTTTCGAACCATTACAGCAATAGGTACATAAACCTACCCGGTAGTGTTTGTAAGTAACTCGTTTCTTATGATGCGAATACTATACTGGTACCGCACATGGTTCGGGACTTGAGAGGGGAAAAGTCAAATGACGATTACAGCATCGGCCGCACGAAGCAGCATAAGGAGGCATGCTGCTGGGGTAGGTAGGGGATATGAGATGTGTCCGAAGTGCAACGTAGGTCCGAAGTGCAACGTAGGGAGCTGTATGTCGATGTACGACACGCGAGCGGTATGATGATAATGCTGTAAGCTACACTAATCATATTAATATACGCTTGATAAATGCACCCTCGTCGTTTTTTTGGTCGCTATACGCTTTACACGAGTCTCAGAATTAATAGTTATTATCTGCTATTAATAATAACCTATCCATTCCGTAATCCTGGGGTGACTTAAGAGGGGGAGGGTGACGAGTACAGCATCAATGGGCTGGCTCTAAAAGGCACCGACCTAATCTAACTTGTTGGGTGGTACGTACCCGCTCGGTGTCCTCCGCACGCGCCCTCCTGGCGTGTATTTGGTGTTCGGTCATTCGGTTTGTGCGTGGGCCGGAGTCCTTACACCTGGTATATAGCTAAACAATAGCCCTCTGAGCGATACGGGACGATCGAACGTCCAAGAGGACATCAACAGGCAGAGAAACGCAAGACAGCCATCTATGACAACAGTTCCAGAGTATATCGTTTGGAACAGCAGTAGTTGCACCTCTGCGGTCTTTTTTGTTTCCGTGCAGCGACGAGCACACACCGCGCCTCGAACAACGCACGAATTATCCCAGAGGTTTATTGTTCGGAATAGCAGTAGCCGTGCGCGTCTGCGGTAACTTTTATGTTTCGTTGCAGCGCCAACCACAGCCGTGCCTCAAACAACGTGCGAATATGCCCCTAACCCCTATCCCCTATCCCGTGTTGCCGTTCGTCCCCCCCATGTATACAAACCCAAAGGCTCCAAGTCAACGCCGTTTATGACGGAATGGTTGCAGCAGCCGACGGCCGCGTATGCGCTGAGGACGCCGTCGGACAACACCTGGACTTCCGGCCTTGAGAGCACCCTCGGTGATGGCTTCGACGGTGAGTACCTCGTATCATGTTTTAAAGAACAGTATGTAGGCCACGGAAGCAAGCTTTTGCCGCCAAATCGCGGGCAGAGCTAGGCAAGGCAGACAGCGGGCTGCGCACCCGAAGAGGACGGGTGATGTGTGTGGGTAGTGGATAGTGGATAGAGCAGCGCCTGCGTGCTTTGTGGTGTTTAAATGGCCGTTTCCAAGTGTCAAATGAGAGTAACCACCAGCATCCATGGAGGGTGGGGATGGTTTCCCTCGTATAGTTGGCGGCTGGTATTGATTTATTGATAGCTATACACCTTGGCCTGCCCGCGAGAGCTCTCTGTGTAGCTGTATCACAGCGTGCTGAAATACTGAAATGGGTATATATGCGGTGCAGAGCGATGACACGATTTTTGACCGGCGTTCCCAAATGTGTATTATGTAAGTGCAAAAAATCCTGTGCGTACTATATAACGGTACGGCAGCAGCGTGTCCGCTTGTCTCGCGGTGCTGTAGGTACGCGTTGCCTTCCTTGTGCTATCATAGCGTTCCTTTACTCTTCTCTTATCTGGAGCTTACCTTTTTGTATGGCCAATTTCGCAGGCAATTCCTGTCACTGCCGCTGCTTTAGTTATTCAATATCAATAGTAAAAACAGAGGTGCAGTCAGCGTGGTGTACCGGATACAAACTTAGAATGGAGGCTGTCGGGGGGAGGTTGTAAGGGGGTATGCGCTACATATACGTTCGTGCTATATTGGCGTTTGCCAGGCTTAGATTGGGGAATGCTCCTGCGCCCAAGTCCCGGTTGTGTGTACGTAAGGGTGGTTGCGGGACTTATGCGGCCGAAACAGCCTACAGTAGTATTCGCTGTGCACAGGATTGTCTGCTGTTGATAAAGCTCTTACATCGAAATACGGGAAGTAACTTTGAGCGGTGTTTGTTTGCTCGCCGCCGACGTTTGACACTGCTGGCTCGAGTTACGCCAGTGATGAAGTAGACTGAGCGCTCCCCCTTAGGAAAGCCACGTTCGTATTTGCTTGTTTTCACCCTTCTCCGGAGGTGGAATCCGTAAACGCCTGTGCCGCGGCTCGGACCACGCGCGCACGGTAACACACTCCTTCTCGCCCCTCTTCCGTCATAGAGCTACCGTCTGCTTTCACGCCTCACCCCCCTCCCCTGCCCTTGCTCTTCCCTCCCCTCCGATGATGGATGACTCCTCGTCCCTCTTGCTCCATATAGACCTACCGCCTACTTTCATGTCTCATGCTCCTCCCCCCCCCCCCCCTACTTCCCTATCCCAACCCCACCCACCCACCCACCTCTCGCCCCGCCGCCCGTGATGGTATTTTTGTTTTGTCCTGTTTTGGCCGTTTCATGAATCAATCAGTCGTCGACGCCATGGGCAGCAAGGGGGGCGTCGTGTGCGCGGCCGTCGACCCGGCCCTCGCCGGCGCGG
>JAXFYO010000561.1:498-11074 GCA_034768055.1 Saccharina latissima
CGTTCCCCCGTAGCGAAACTGGCTCGTGCCTGCATGCTACACGTATCGCACCTACTCTAATCCCCAAAACAGCTTTTGACTCTGTTCCCGCGATTTTTAGTAGTGATCTTCCCCCCCGGATTACAGCTTCCCGCCCCCGTTGTCCCCCGAGGATAGAACGGGTGGTACCTCTGAGTGCCGGTTTCCCGCCCACTGCTTGAGGTGAAGTCAGTGCAGTTCCATGGGTGCAGATCCCACCAGGACTGACTTCTGGGTGCCCGCCCCGGAGTAGAGCAAGGAGTAGTTGGGAGTAGTTTCCTTTCTGCCGCCCCAAGCCTGCAGACACCTGACATGGGCGGATTCACGGACATTAGGCTTATCGATGACTTTGACAACACTCCGCTTGAGTTTTTTGTTTCCAGCCCCCGCGGACCTGCAGAGGGGCAAGCACTTGAAGCGTCAGACTGGCATGCTCTTCACGTGTATGGCATTGATGACCTAGGGCCAACTGCAGCAGCCGTTCTTACCCCGGGGTCACGCCCATTTGCCGTTGGGAAGCCTGAAATGAGGATCGATATCAATAAGTTCCACGTTTCCTCCGGCCACCTGAACGAACGTCTGTTCAGAAAAGCGGCAAAGCATCAAGGCCTCACCTTGGCGGGTATATTACCGCCGTGTGATGGTGTTTGGAGGCCAAGGTGTACGCGCTGGTGTACCGCGGAGGACGCGCGAGGGGAGCCCATGGAGACGGTTCACATCGATCTGGCCGGCCCATACGAGGCGTCTATGGGCGGGTCGGTTTAGCTTATCATGTTGGTGGATAGAGCCTCACGATGGATGCGGCCATACGGCATGAAGAGCAATTCGGAAACCACCGCGTTCGTCCAGACGTTCCTCGCCAACATGAACCACATGGGACAGCCGCGGTTCTTCCGCACGGACAACGGGGGTGAATTCACCAGCCGGAACTACACCGACTACTGCGACTCCGCGGGGATCCGACGCGTGCTCACCGCACCGGGCAAGCCGCATCAAATGGCAGCAGCAGAGAATGCGATCGGGCGCGCGATGAAAGGGGGCCATGCGGCTCGCCGCGAGGTCCAGCGTCTGTTTCCCGACACCAACTTCGCGAAAATCCCCAACGACGGGGCCAAAGGCAACCGCCTACGGCTGAAGGCTATACTCTGGGCGGCTGACTGCTACAACCGCTCCGCCACCAAGGCCAACGTCGGGTGGCGGTCGCCGCACGAGGTGTCATTTTCGCGGCCGCCGGAGCTGCAGGTGGTGCCGTTCTTCCAGGAAAATATATTGCGCGTTACAAGTGACACTAAAGCCGATTTTGTATCGGTAAGGTGACTTTTCCTCAACGACGGACAAAACCACCCTTCATCTGCTGTGAAGGCCATCAAGGCCTACTTAGGTGGAATCTGTTACACGAGCGACGTGGTGCGAACGGTCTCACGTGCGCCGATACTTCCGGCGCCGGCCTTCGGGGTGGGTGCAGTGGGACATTTAGTGCCCATGTCCGCCGCCGCTCCGGGATTCACCATCAAGTACGTGCCAGCACCAACTCCCCCACCGCCGATTCAGCCGCCACCGACGTCACACCTGACACTGTCGCCGTTATCGTCACCGTTATCGCCGCCACAGCCGACCTTGCCGATGTTGTCTTTACCACCGTTGTTTTCCCCGCCACCGTCATTGCCATCACCGCCACTGCCTGTGCGGGTATCTAACCGGACCCGATCTAAGACGGTGCGGTTCCAAGCCTCACTAGAGCCACCGTCCACACCAATGCCGGTGTCACCGCCGCCGCCATCGTCGACCACGCCGCCGGCGTCACGTGTGCTGGTGTCCGGCCAGACCAGATCCAAGACGGCCCGCGTCGCCCCCGCACCGGAGGAGCCACCTCTTTCGATGTTATACCTGGCTTTGGCCCACAAGGTTGGTCTCCCGTCGATGATGGGCCCCGCGGCACAGAGATCGGCGTTGAATACCCGTGAGATCGTCGACGCCGGGTGTCGGGGACTATGAGAAAACGCCGGCTTCTATCAACCGCGAGGGGACGGCATGTGAGGGGGGGCGGGAGGGGATATCGCGTGCAGTTGTGGGACTATTAGCCACCTGTTACGACATTGACACCGCCCTGGACGACCAGCGACCGCCCCACGAGCCTCCGGACTTGCCACATTGTTGCGCGAGCGATCTGAAGGTACCTCAGAGCTACAAGGAAGCCATGCGGTCTGAACACGCCCTCCATTGGGATGATTCCACCAGGCGGGAGTTCCATGGACTACTGGGTGCGGGGACGTTCGAACCAGTGTAGCAGTCAAACGAGAGCCACACTAACGCATAGTAGGTCTTCAACTGAAAGGCAGACTAGTACGGATGGTCCACTAAGACGAAGTTGAGACTTGTAGCACGGAGGAATCAGCAAAGAATGGACGCAGACTTTGAAGGATTGTTTGCGCCTACCGTTGCGGGTTCGAGCGTTCGGTTATTGGCGGCGTTGGCGTGCGAGGTGAACCTTGACTTGTGCCATTTCGACATAGCAGGCTTTCGTGCAATCCAATCTGGAGGACGACGTTTATATGCGATCACCTCAGGGTTACGGGAGACTGTCATAGAAGATTGTCCGACCCAATAAACCCTGTATGGCTTGAACAAGGCATCGAGACAATGGCATGCGCACCTTAGTAGGTGTTGCTCACTTTGGGATTTTTGCAATGCAAAGCTGATGCGTGTGTTTTTCGTTCGATGAAGGATGGAAGCGTGGTGATGACTATAGTGGTGCATTTGGACGACATATTTGCAGTAGGAGCGAAGGAGAGATGTGACCAGTTTGGGAGGGATATGAACTAGATGGTACCGGCCTAGAACCTTGGAGAGCTACGCTCGCATTCAGTAATGAAT
This sequence comes from Saccharina latissima, assembly GCA_034768055.1. Lineage (NCBI taxonomy): Eukaryota > Phaeophyceae > Laminariales > Laminariaceae > Saccharina > Saccharina latissima. The sequence continues at coordinate 3,391 of JAXFYO010000561.1, forward strand.
GTATTACGTAGTGCAGAGTTGGAACCCTGGAAAGCATGTGCACTATCATTGACGATACTACGAGTAGGAGGGGTGTAAGAACATACTCGTACAACGTCTGATAGATGTAACCGTAAATGATACCTGCTATACGGAGAAGAGTACGGATATTTCGGGAGTTGCACATTAGATAATTTCGATATATTTTGGTTGGATATTTGGGGGCATCGGGGATGTTTTTGGAGGAACGAGAACGCTGCTCGTACACTCCTTTTGCCGACTTCATATTCTGCGAAAACGTAATACAAGTTTATATGCCTACTTCTGGCTGCCTTCATCATACTTCGTGACTCAAGCTCACCCGTGCTGAGATTACCCTCAAAAATGGGTGCTTTATACACAAATTTCAGGATAATGACTTCCGAATTTCATACCAGTATTCCTCAGTAAATCTCAGCCTGCCTTTCTTTTTGCTCGTTTTCCTATTATGTATCCTGTACCGCTGTTCTCCTTGTACTACGTATGTGCATAAATCAGATATATATATAGATCAGATGTGTATCCCATGACACAACAAAATGTAACAAGTCACCGGTAAATACAACAAGCCCAGCAGCAGCAGCAGTTTGCCAGACTCAAGGTACAGAGTACAGGGCACTTAATACGAAACAAAAAACCTGGCCGGGGTTGGAGTTCTTATTTGAGAATGGGTGCGGTATACATATGTAACGACTTACGAATTTCTTACTTTGTTAGAGCTCGTTTTCTTATTTGGTACCCCGTAGAGTGCTGTATACCAGGGGTGTTCATTTAATATAAGGTATCTCGAAACCATGTAATTAAATGGTGTCACACGTACGTCCTGATATGATACTCGTATCCTGCTGTTTATTTCTGCGTCCCCTATCCCCGAGGGAGGCGTCTGGCATTTTATCGTTTTACCGGTTTATAGTTATCGTTATCGAATCATCGAAAACGAATCGATATGATATTTTTGTCGTATCGTTATCGAACATTAATATCGAAACTTTCGATACGCTTACTCGAACAACACTTTTCAACGTTTGGGGCCTAACACAGCGGCATGGTAACGTCCTAACACAGACGGTGTTAGCAGTGGAGAAGCAATCGCGCAACGTTCAAACATAGTGCTAGATGCATACCAGCGAACATTATAACGCCTTAACGTTACGTTTCTTCTCGATATCGATGGCTCTCGGTACGGTAACATAGTGTTGTGCCGTGATCGGCACGCGTACCTACATTGTACTACAATGTTGTAACACCAGCACGAAGTTATTCGATCGTTATTCGAGCCCACAATATTCGTCCAAGTAAAAAAAAAACAAGCGTCTCTCCGGCCACTCGCGTGGGCAGCACTAAGGCCAAGGTCAGCAGTACGAACAAAGCGACGACTACAACACACACGCGGCAACAGGTTACCAGCAGACCGGCTCTGGCAACCACGGCAGTGTCCCGCACTAGCCCGCCTCTTCCGCTACCACCCCCGCCGCCAGATCTGCTACGGTGCCTTGCATAACTCTGGCGGAAACCCGAACGAACGCCAGGAATCGTCCGCGCTGGAAACTTAGAGTCGACGGCAGTACGGCTCCTCTCGCACGCCCGCCGCCAGCATTGCCGGGAGAAACCCTATTGATTTAACAAGATGCCCGCATTCTTTCAGGTTCTCCCAGCGCCCGGCGCCGGCCTGCCTCAACCGCCGTACCGCCTGCTGACCTTACGCCTAGCACATCGTCCTGTACATCCGGTCGACGCAGCGACACAACCACACTTGCTTCTGCGGTTAGCACACAGGCTCCTCCGTCGCCTGCTACAAAGTTTCAAGGCGGCACTGCGCAACGGGAACCTGCCCTTCGAGCGCCGCTGCCCTCATCTAGGACGCGGGAGCCCGCGCTACAAGCGCCGCTTCGCCGGGTCCGGGAGTCCGCGCTTCGAACGCCGCTACCCTCATGCTAGGCATTAATCAGGCGACGGGAGCCTGCGCCTCAAGCATCGCCCCCCTTAGCTTGGCACGAGAGCCTGCGCGCCACGCGCCGCTCTCCCGAGCCACACGTCGCACAGCACCAAGAGTGCTACACCTGAGCGTCGCTCATTTTCGACATGGTGTCCCGCTCCTTCACCCCCCGGCCATGCGGTGGCGGCCTGTGTGAGGTGCGGGAAGACCAACACCGAAAATCCGAGATTTCGGTTGAAGCTAGATTCGACGTTTCCTCGTAACACCGGAGGCCTCTCCACTCCCTTTCCTGTCAAGGAGAAGCCGACAAGGTTTGCTATTTCGTCCCTCTTCCCCAGACGATCTACAGGAAGGAAGCCCTCTCGGGTTGGCACTTCGCTACCCACCCGAGCCCCGTCCTTGAAGTCGTCTGCTGGGTCTGCAGGGCGTTTTGCGTCTTCGCGCACACTTTCGCGAGCGCAGCGCTTCATCGATTACAGTGGAGCAGAAAAACCCCGGCACTGCCCGACCAGGCAGTGTTGACTCTACGGCCTCCGGTCAAACCAACCGGACAGTAGACCAATTACAATCGGAAGAATCGCAGCTCTCGTCAAGCAGAACGGGCTCAAAGCCCCCAGATCCCCTTGGCCCAAGCCAGAGACCATCGAGCGCAGTAAGATAATTGTCTGGCCATTTTTCGCCTAGGAGCGATGGTTACACCGAGCCAGCAGGGGCCCAGCGTCGTCAGAGAAGGACACTGCCCCCCGCTGCGATCCCTGGCGGACCGTCACCGTTCGTCGTTGACCCTACTCTCGAGTATTCAACGGGGCGGGCGGTACTATTGTGGCAGCCCCTCTCCTGTTTTGCATAGTGGTCCCCCTCGTCATTTGTCGTTGGTGATGGTTCGTATTCCTGCGCGGAGCAGTATATTATGGCTGGAAAGGCCCGCCTTTTCCACGACCACGGCGCAGCGGAACAGATTATGTCCTCGCCAGGCCCACGCGAGCACAAACACACCAGTCAAGGCGTGCATAACTTCGACTGCGCTATCTGGGACCGCGTTCGGGAAGGCGGGGTCCTTGCTCGCACTTTGGCCAAGTTTAGACAGAACCCGGCCATGAACCAGCACCTTTTGAGTACTGTCATCAAACGTTTGCCTGAAGCCAGTCCTTTTGACACTGTGCGGGGCATTGGTCTCTGAGCGGACTACCCCGACGCCCAAGATTCCTGTTGGTGGCGATGGAAACATTTGCTCGGGAAAGCTCTTTCGCCCGTTTGCCCCATTCGCGACTCCATTTGCGCAAGCGAGGCCCGGGTTGGCACGCCTCGCCTCCTCTCATCAGTTTTGTGCTCCCACCGCGCACCACGGGAATTCACGAGATCTCCCCAGCGCCGCCTTGCCCGCTGGCGATGGCTCGCGCTCGCCCAGGTCCTCTTTCGGAGTGTTTGACCTATTTTGCTGACGCGCCAGGTGCTCACAGCTCCAAGGTGTTGGCCGTCGCACCTGGTGTTGACCCCTCCCTCGCACTGTCCGAACATGGCCCCCGCCCCGTCGGAGGCACCATTACCCTCGACGACGCTTCTTGTACCACCAAAATCGCAGTTCACAGCGGAGCTGGCGCTCTGGCACCTTTCGGTTGCGTCGCGCTCCTCGACATTGTCTCCCCACAGATGTTCATCAGGCGCGATGTGCTGGACCGCATGCTCTCCGTTTAGGGCGGCATCCTCCACGTTCGAGTAGACATGCGCCCTTCGGTCTTGGGGTGGGGTTGGCGAATTGCCCCCCCCTTCAAACTTCGACGATCATACGCCTGAGCGTCCAATTATTTCGTGCAGACGTGCTCCCTTGCACTTTGGGCCTGCGTGGTTCCCCCTTCGGTGATGCAGCACACAGTGCTGCTGGGCCGCGACAGCTGGATGCGCTTTATTAGCCACTCCTAACGCTCTTTGTCGCCTCGGGCGTCTGATCGCCGAGTCTTTATCGCGCTGGATTTAGTTCACCACGCCTCGACAGACGTGCCGTCTTACGTCATTATCCCCGTCGCTTCGAGTGAAGGTTTCCACCTACGCTACGAGGGTGCTGCGGGCGTCACCCTGTCCGACGCGCCACAGCTACTTACAGTCAACTTCGAGCGCAGCAATGGCTTCCCGGCGTTCACCGGGCACTACCTGGGCGACATGTTGTCTCGGTTCGTGGGGCCTGAGGCATTTCCGGTCTCTGCCGTTACGGGTTCACCCCTCGCATCTGCGACAACCCCGGCCTCGCCCTCACCTGCCTTGCTTGAGCGCTTAACCCCAAATCAGCGCTCGTCGTGCCCGCGTGTCTAGGCGCGCCTGCCGCGGCATCTTCGAGCGGTGGCGTATGACCTTCACGGCCCGGACTGGACCCCGCCGATATCGAGCAGCTGGGGGATGTTTTTTGCGGATTTCCTGACGTTGTATTCAAGTCCAAGACGGATTTTGGTTCCTGCTCCTGAATGCCTTTCGTGGTTTCAGCCTCGGAAGGTAGCACGCCTGTCACGCCCCAACCGCACCGCATAGATCCAATCATGGCCAAGGAAGTTGAAGCCACTCTGAACCAGTAGCTCGCGGCAGATCTGATCTAGAATTCGACTTCTTCATAGACGAGCCCAAAGGTGGTCATCCCGATGACGTCTGGAGGTGTTTGGATCATCGTCAACTACAAAAAGCTCAACCAAACAATCAGCCTCAGTCAGCTGCCTACCCCCCGCTTGAACCAAGTCCTCAAATCGTTGGCAAACGGCCGGGTAATATCCAGTTTTTGTTTGGTTTCTTCGTTCCACCTGATTACTGCGTATAAGGACACCGTTCCTCTCACGGCCTTTTGCACTCCTACGAGCCCCTATGAGTGGCTCGTCACGCCCCAAGGCAGCAGTGTTTAGCTGGATTGTTCGTCAAAGTGACCAACGAAGTTATCAAGGGCTTGGAACACGTGGCTGCCTACCTCGACGATCGGTTTCGACTCTGATCCGGTGGTCCATGCCAAGGCGATACGTGCTGTCTTCGAGCGGCTGCGCAAGCAAAACCACAAACGCTTCCCCTCGAACGCTCGCCTGGACGCCACAGATGCCGATTGTCTGAGCCACTACACTTGGCCCGCGGGTATGCGTCCAAACGCGGAAAACGTGTCAGCCTTGACGAACAAGTTTATAGCCCGGGATATCAAGGAAGTCCACGCCCTGGTGGGCGGGGTAGGGTACAATAGAAAAATCGTGCATGACCTGTTAAAGCGAACCCGCCCTATCACCGCCCTTCTTCGGAAGGGGGCCAAGCTCGTTTTCACACCGCCGGCGGGGGTAATCGTGCGCGAGATGCTCGCCGAACTCGCCGCTCCACTCATTTTGGTCTTCCCCGGCTGGGAAGCGGTAGCCGACGGCTCCCGCCCTTTCCACGTGTACGGCGACGCCTGCATCGATGGTGTTAGTGCCGCCCTCGAACAGTAACAGCCCGACAGCTCGGTGCGACGCATTTCCTACATCAGTCGTGGTACCCTTGATTCCGAGTGGCACTGGACACCGCTGGACTTGGNNCTCGATTCCGAGAGCCACTAGGCTCCGCTCGGCTTGGAAGCTGACAGCATCGTCTGGGCCACCAAACGCCTTCGAGGTCACCTTTGGGGCACAATATTTCGCATGCTTTCGTAATACAAGGCGCTCGAGGGCATCGGCGAAGTGGGGGATCACAACGCGCGCGTCCAGCGGTGACTCGAGTTTCTCACCGAGTTCGACNNGTCTGGGCCATCAAGCGACTCCGAGGCTACCTTTGGGGTACGAAGTTCCGTATCGTTTCGGGTCACATGGCGCTCGAGAATATCGACAAAGTAGGGGACCATAATTCGCGAGTCCAGCGGTGGCTTGAGTTTCTCACCGCGTTCGACTTCACATTCAAGTACCGCAAGGGCAGCGCCAACGGAAAAGCCGATTGTCTGTGCCGTTTGCCAGAGCCCTCCACGGAACACGACCGAGGTGGGTCTAGCAGCCTCACCCCCGTCGATGACGGCGGTATCTTCCTCGTCCGAGCCTGCGGGCATTGCACTCGTTCTTCACCGACTCACGGTGTTCGATTGGGTGGGCGGGTACCCTGCCCCGAGGATGCGATTTTGCGTGAGCTACCTTTCGCCTCTTCGGTTGTTCGCGAGTTTTGTGCACACGAGTAATGTATGAGGATTGACAACCTTCCTGCTCCTTTGGGGAGATTCGTCGCTCGTGTGTCTTCCTCTGTCACCACCGTCGATCGCCGTCCTGGCCATCACGCAATTTTTCCTACAGCCGACCCCGGTTTCGCTTCGGTTTATGCCTCCCGGGGTGGTGCGGGCTCTGCAGAAGCCCCTGCTACCGCGAAGACTGTCGCCCAGCATCTTCCTTCCCCGACGAGCACTTTGCAGGGAGCAGATTCTGCCGCGATCATTGATCCGGTCGTGTTCGCCACTAAGCCGCCTGGCAACCCGGCGCCTCTGGTTGCCTTGCCGCCTTCGGACCGTATCTCCACCCGGACGCGCCGACGAACAACCGCTGCCACTGGCACTGCCGCCGCCTGATTTTGATTATGGCTTCGGACCCGGCGGGCACCCTTGACCGTCCGCCCTGCGCGCTAGCACCTCGCCGCGAGTCCCACGGCAACGACCGAATCCGGCCGTCGCTATGGCCCTTGCTCCTGCGCCTCCCGCGCCTGTTCTGACTGTACCCATTCCGTCCGACCGCAACCGCGCCGAGCCCGTGGGAACTCCTCTTTTAAGACTCCGCCCCAGATTGGCGTCCCGTCCGTCACAACGTCCGACTCGGGCGCCCTTGGTGCTACTGCCGAATTACAGCTGAGTGATTCCGCTGCGCGCTTTTCGCACGCCAACTGGGCGCGGGAGCAACAGGCCGAGCCTATGTGCCACGCCACCATGCGCTACAAAATTCTCGGCCGGCCGGCGGTCTTACCACCCGACAGGTTGTCGGGTTTTCCTTCACACCAGCGCCCTCAGAGGTTCAGGAGCGTGCTACAGTAGCAGAGGACGACTGCACACCACCGACGACGGCACTGTCTTTCTCGTCCGGACTCCGACTCCACCACTCGTGCCCGACCCACAGCGCCCGGCGGGGCGCGCGCCTTGCTTTTTGAACGACGAGTCTATCCGCATTTACGCGCAGGCTTGCCATCCTATGGATTCCTGCCACCTCGGCACCGCCCGCACCCTCCGCATGCTCGAATGTTTTTTCTGGTGGATCGGTATGATTATCTGCACCCCGTGGCGGCTACGCAGCTGCTTGAAGTGCCAAGCACTGTTAAACCTCGGTCCGGTGGCCCTTCACCTCGATGCCCCTGCCAAAGGGCCCGACATTGCCCTCAGCGTCGATTACTTGACCCTCACCCGGTCACACCTCAAGGTAACACCTGCATCTCGATCGTTTCAGCCACCCAGCCGACATGTTCGCAGCAGCCGAAGTCACAGGTATTCCATGTGTTTAGTATATCAGGCTGAAATGTGTACCAGGTACGATACACTCTCTGAGGGCAAACTACATATTCATAACTGCAAAATCCAAAAATAGGTATACTTACGCTTTTTTAGCTATTTATTGGTACACTAAACATTGCACTCATGAAAAGGCTTCCTGGTCCTCCCTCTGATTAGCCAGCGCCCGATCGTACCTACTGCTGGCTCACTGGTTCCAGGTACCTCTCTATGGCTACTTAAGTTGGACTTCACCTAGTTTTTGGCTTCGATTGTACCAATAAATGGCG
>JAXFYO010000908.1:0-12354 GCA_034768055.1 Saccharina latissima
CAAATGAGTCCCCCCCCCCCCCCAAATGGTAGGCCAGAGAGAGAAGAGTCACGCGACGCCCAAGATGTTGTACGCTGACAACAAGGGAAGCCGACTATAACAGCAAGCAGTTGTTCTGGTGGCAACATCGCAAGCATGGAATGGTGACAAGCTCTTAGAATTGCAACACGATTTACACAACTGTTCAAAAACGTACACCATGAACCATACTATACGACGAATCTACTGTGGCCACGGGGATGATAGTCACTCGAAGTAGAATGGTAGTATACGTGGTTCCTCGTATCACATGAATGTGGTTCTTCGTATTGTATACCTAGCGCCTCTCCAGCTATTGCCGATCGTTCACAAAAGCACGGAAGGTCGCCATACGGCAAGGCGATCAACACGAGACTTCCTCCCAACATAAATCGTGTTTGGAGCGGGAATGGGCCTGTGGAAACAGACCAACCACCTGGTCCACGAGAATAAACCCCCCCCAGCAAGGCGAAAGCCTACCGCGGGTTTCAAAGGGTAGGTCATACGAGATAAAACGGCAAACAAAGTTATTTCATCCTCAGGCAAAATCGACCACAAGGAAAAAAGTAACTGCATCCAAGAACACTCACCCCGCCAATATAATCCGAAAACGGCTATATACGAGTACGAAGATAAGCGCATCATACGGCAACCAAACCTCAACGCTTACACAGACCCCCCCCCCCAACCGAAAGTCATCTGCCGCTCGATGTATTGTGTACCTAGCCACCGACCTTACCCGCCACCCCTCCGGCTCAATGGTTTTCCTTCACAATCATGACATAAGTACGAAGGACTCACATGCAAATGTGCCAGGAGGGGGCACACTTTCACCCCCTTTCAAAAACCCCACCCCAAGGTAGCGACGAGCAACACCGCAATGCAAGCCTAGTCTCAGCTACCTAGTGCCAGCTTCAAAACAAAACAACTGACGTTGCAGTGATACTGCTGCTGCTGAACCGTACGGGGCGTTTGACCACAAAAAAGCCCTATCGGAATCAAGCCTGATAATTAACATACATACCAAATATTTTCAGCCTGGGCGCTGGTTTAGACATAACTAGCACCGCTCACTACCCCACCAGAAAAAAAACAAACCAACAAGTTCGGCGCACCCATCCAACGCAAGAACGTCCACCCCAAAGGAAGTTCTTGGTGTGATGTTGCTCCCTCGTCATGCGACTCGCCCCAACACCCCACCGGGCTTCGCGCTCGGTGCAAGCAATGCCTGCTTGGTTGGTCAAAACACGACGTGCTCCGTCCCAGGATTGTAGGGATGAGAGGGTCTATGGCCATACGACTACGGCCATGCATGGCATAGCCCACCCCCCCCTCCTCGGGGTGACCTCCCCCCAGGACGCTGTGGCCGCCAGGCAGCCATAGGCATTGCACTTTGCTATGTTCCTGCTTGTTGCACAATGAGTCCACAAATAATAATATAAAAACAACCTCAATTGTGGTGATTTCATACATACCTACTACAAAGCGTATTATTTTTCGGCGGCCGAAAAAAGTGGAACTGAAAAACCCAAAACAATATGTCATCTCTAGTTCCGCCAAAATCAAAATGATAGAGCCGTGCGAGCATGACAACCCGGGCTTCCTGTCAAACCGTCGACAATTTAGTCCAATCAGATGCAATGCGACATCCAACAACAAAAATCTAAAATAAAACCGGCGCGTGTGTACCGCAAAATCACCACAACTTGTGCTTCATGCCCTCATGGAGAAAAATGATGTCCGCCGCGGTTTCGTCGCTCAAGCTATTTCGAGTCTTCCTATTCGCAAGCCCGCTCTCGGAGAACAAGCGCTCGGGCGCTGCGCACGACGGCTGAACCGCGAGATACTTGCGAGCCAACTTGGCCAGGTGGGGGAAGAGCCGCTCTGAATTTTCCCACCACGCCAGGGGGCCGCCGTCGTGCTCCACCTCCTCGAGGGTGATGTCGGACGACTTGTACATGGCCCACTCGTTCATGACGGCCTCCCGCGCCGCAAGATCGACCCGCGGCACCTTCGCCGCTGGCGCGTCTCCGTTTTCTTCCAGCTCCTGCTGCCTTCTGTCCGTAGCTCTTTGGATGAGACGCGAGAGCGAGAATTCGGACTCGTCAGATGTTTCTGGCTGCCCATTGGCGCAGGCCCCGTCCTTCTCCTGCGCAGCAGCCTCCTCCGCCTTCATCATGACCTCGAGCTCCTTCTCGACTGGCCCGCAGAAAAACCTGACCAGTGAAAAAAAGATCGGGCATCCGCCAATCATATCAGGTGGGTATGCGGCATCGTCACGCTGGATTATGGTGCCTGCGGATTATGGTGCCTGCGCATACACAACACCTTGTCCGATAGTTGCAACGAATCGGACAGACCATCGATTCCTCCCTTGATAATCCAAATATTTTACGGTAGAAATTCTCCTGATCTGTGTATGTTTCAGCTTTCATGTTACCGGGTGGGGGTCGCATACTATGCATATGATCCACCGTAGGACGTGTTTCCTGTAATATATCTGTGCTGTACAGATCATGCACAACATATTTTAATGAAAAACCAAGATCTAGATTATCCAGATGGTCTTGCTCGTGTTCTGTGCGACGTTTGCATGGTTGCACGCCTGCCCCGATGTAGCTTTTTCGTTCGATGGCAGAAACAACGTGAAACTACCGACCTCAACACAACCCTCGGGCCGGCTGGGAGTTCCTGGTGACGACGCGTGCTTCATATAATAGGAGGGGGACGTATCCGGCCAAACTGTTTCATGGCCGACGGGGGTCCTTAACCTAGGAATTACTCAATAAGGCATGCCTCATCATTGGCATGCCATTTGTCATTTACTATATGAATATGCAAACATCTAGACCGGGGTTTTCTGTTCATCGCGTTGCACTTCCATCTTTGAGCTATCACGGGGGGACATAGTAAATAGGACCTACCGTACAGACAAAAAATCTATATATTTACATACTTTTACTAACAATATTTGATCCTATTTACTACGGTCCTCCGTAATAAGACGCATGCCAATATAGAGGCAAGCCTCTACTTTTTCTGAGGTTCCTGACTCGAGTACCTCCATGCCTTACCCAAAGCACAAAAATTGAGAAAAACCGAGAGTGTTACCCGATGAATAATTCCAATGAATAATACTGCAAAATATGAAATGGCATACAGACGATATCGGGTTAAGGAGCTCCGGAACTCAGAACATACGACGCCTGCTATGGTAGAGGTGCACCATTTTTGTTTTTAGGCTCCTTACGTGAGGAGCTCTATACTAATAGCAAGTGAAAAAAAGACTTTGGAGGAAAGGAAAAGGTGCACGTACCCGATGAACAAAATCTCACGGCCTACGTGTAAAATGAAACATTATGCACACAAGAATCGTGAAATTCCGACGATTTTGGGTTAAGGAGCCCCGTCATCCCGAAAACAAAACTGCCAAAAAGTGCTACCTCTATCGTAGCACGCGTCATATTTTATCGAGAATGTGCTATCCCAGTGCAATGCCACGGTAGGGGTACCAACCACTCCTGACGCGTGCTACGATAGAGGTATCACTTTTTCAGCTGAAACGTTTGTTTCTGAAATGACGGGGCCCCTTAACTCAAATTCGTCGGAATTTCGTTCTCGATTTAGACTATTTGTCATTTTGTGTACTTCGACCATGGGATTGCTCATCGGGCCGCACTTTTTGTTTCCCTCCAAATGCTGTTTTTGGGGGCGACTCACTATTATAGTAGCTTAGAGCTCCTCAAGTGATCACCCTCAGACACAAAATCGTGTGACATGGTGCACGTCTAGCGCAAGGTAGCATGCATCTTCGTGGGGGGTCAATACATTGTCCGGTCGGTTGAGCCGCTTAAGCGAGCAACTACCGATTATTTATGACGTTTTTACTGGTTTAATAAACATAGTTTCGTTACTCGTACGACTACGTACCGCATATTAGATAAATGCTGGCCGGGTTGCGCGAAAACGAATATTTCGAAGCCATTCCCAGCTCTCCTCAAGTCAGGTGCGCTCAGACATATAAGCCACCCGACCCTACCGAGGCACTGCTAATTCTTATCAAAATCAGGTTTTGGTTGGCTTACTAACAGTATGTAGTTCGGTATTCCCCTGAGGAGTCTCAACACGTTTGGATGCACCCCCGTCATAATTCGCCTAGGGAACGCCGTCACCCCGTCCAAAACATGCCAACACTACCATCGAGGGCGCACTCACTCCTCGATCGCCTCCGGAGAGGCCCATGCGGCGTTCTTGGTGCGGGGGTCGAGGACGGTAGCCATCCGAGCCACTTTCAGGGGGTTGTTGGCCTGGATAGGGGCGTGGGCAGGTCGCACCTCGTCCTCCGGGTGAAACATCTTGTACATTTCCGTTTCCATCAAAGCGGCCACCTCCCGGACCTGAGGTTGTTTTCAAACAAACCAGAGTCAGACGCTTTCTGCGCGATAGAGGTAGCAATGCTTGCCTGAAACGTTTTCGAAATGACGGCGCTCATTCACCCAAAATCGTCGGGTAATTCATATTTCGTGCTGCACAAAGTTTCGTTGTAACCATTTGGATTATGCGTGATGTTTTTGTTCGTTTTTTGCTTTTTTGCGCCTAGACCCGCTCCGCAGTGGTCACCCCCGCCCCCCATGGGTATGTGGTTCATCGGGTGGCATTTTTGTTTTCCTCCAAAAAACATTTTTTTGTGACATTTAGAAGCGCTCCTTAAGTGACTGACCACCCTCAGAAAAATCGTGGGGCACCTCTACCGTAGCAAGCGTCGTTTACGTTTTACGTGGTCGGGTCTAGTCAGTACCCAGCCATACAGCACTCCACAAAAACAGACACACGCATACTCTAATGGAGAAGCACGGTGCGCACGTCAAACCAAGGGTAAAAAAAAAAGATAGCGAACCTCTTCGCACAGCGTGGGGTTAGTACTGCCCTCCCAGATAAGAATCAGAACGCCTCTACCGACGACGATTTTGTACGTGTGCATGTGGGCAACAGCCAGCAGCCATACGGCTTCCATAAACCAACTGCCAATACCACGAAAGCACGGCCGACGGGACACCACTAAACACGAGGAAGGACAGCGTACCAGGGAAGCACGGCTCACACACCAAACAAGCCACCATGACAGGCCGGGCACCAGCGAAGCAGACCCGAACACGAAGAAAGGCAGCTAATATATTTTCACATCGTGGGGGGTGGTCTGGCCTCCGACCAGATCGAAAAGCCTCGCTCGGCGACGATTGTATGTGTATGTTGTCAATAAGCAACCATACAGCTTCCTGAAACCGACAACATAAAGCAGGGAAGCACGGTCCACGCCAAGATCAATCACGACAAAAGGCAAGGCGTACCTCCTGTCACAGGGCGGGGTTGGAATTGGGCTCCTGCAATGTCGAACTGCCCCCGTCAACGACGATCGTATGCATGCATGTAGTCAACAGCCAACCACATGGCTTCTAACAACCGACAGAGCGTAACAGGAAAGCACGGCCCACACGACAAACCAAACCGCATAAAGGCAGCGTACCAGGGAAGAAAAGTTCCCGTTACAAACACAAGACGACGGCAGTGTGAACGTACACGGGAAACCGAGCCCACAGGCCGAAAAAAACACGAGAAAAGGTAAGGCGTACCTCCTTGCACAGCGCGGGGTTCGTACTAGCCTCCGACAAAACCGAAAAGCCCCCGTCCACGATGATGTCGAGAGTGCTGACAGTCAGGTGCTTCTCCCCCTCCAGCCGCGTCTGATACTGCCTCCATTGACTGGCGATGACGAGGATGTCGGCCAGCAGCTGCACGGACGGGTAAACGATCGGACACATGATAGTTTAGGAGGGCATTATGAAAACATCGGCTAGATCGCGCCAGGAACTCGCGAGGTTGCTATGTACATATTTGTAACGGTCGTCAATCAACTGTGCAGCTGGTAGAGGGTTTTCGGCTTTAGAGTGTTTTAAAGGATGTCTGAATTCGCCCAGATCAAAAGGGGCCCTCACGGTTTGGGCGGCCGTGTCAGTATGCAAACTCGTTTCACTCGGAATTGTTTGGTTTTGTCTGCGTGAGAAAATACGGAAGAGCGGGGCCATTAGAACTACCTGCGCGGTATCCGAAGAGAAGCAACGAATGCATTGGTCATGCATGCACCACACTACCCAGGCTACTCGATGCGAGTTAGTTTTCCTGCGGGGGTGTGGTTTTTTCTCATATATGCTCGGTCGACTGTCTGGCGAAACCGAGCGCCTGTGCCATCATTGATAGACACTAAGTCATGCCAATACACGATTGTTTTAGCGACATCTCTCAGTAGCCGATACGGATGGAACGATGCACGGGACATTGGAGCAGGGTGATGCTGCAGCATATTCCATTGAACTCACCAGGCACCAGTTCGACCGTCTTTTTCAGAAATTATCCTACACAAAATCAAACCGGCAAAACAAAACAGAAGACGTGCTTACCATCCACTCGTATCCCGTCAGGGTCGGGAGCTTGTCCTTCTCGTTGTCCCGTGCCCAAACACAGAGCAGCTTCACGGCGGCCCGGTTCTTGACAAACGCCTGCACCGTGGCGATGGTGGACCACCACCGGGCCGGACAAGACTCGGGCAGTGTGGCCTCATTCAGGCGACTGGACTTCTGCGCTTCGCCAAGCTTGTCCAACGCAGCTTCAGAGTGGTGGACGAGAGAGACGATGGTGTTAACCTTGTCGAGGACCTTTTGCACGGGTCACATGGGGCGAAGAAAAACACAGCATCGAAGTAAGCGGGTAGAGACGCAGACGTGTACATCAGGGGACGGTTCGTTAGTGGCTGTGGCGTCCAACGCGGAAGGCCGATATTGAGGCAGTTGTCACTGCGGCACATAGAGGAGTGCCACAATGGCGGTGTGGCACCTACATATTTCGGGGATCCTCGCTTAAGGATCGACATACCTCACACAGCTACTGACGCCGAAAAACGTGTTTTCCTTGAGCCCAGTACATAATCTCAGTCGTCTAAGTTGTTTGACGAAGCATATTGTAGAGCGCCAATCCTGTCGAAAGATATTGGGTGGCGCTCAAAGGCGCAAGCTCTTACAGTAGCACGGCTCGAAAGACAGAACGAACCAGTCTATTTATCTACCATAGCATCCCACCGCAACAAGGTGCTTTCTTTAGGCACAACAACCCAAGTACTAACTACATAACCACGCACCTCCGTGAAGTGCTTGATAAGAATATCCATCACCAGTTCCAGGACATCGCCGATGCACGGCAGCCATTCCATGCCCGTGTGGTCCAGGACGGCGGTCTTCCGATTGGCTGCTGTGTCTGTCGTCACCGCCGTGACATTCTCCTGGTCAATGCCGTAGTCCACCAAGACCCCGTTCAGGGCCTCGGCGAAGCTTCAAGTTGCGGCGTAAACAGGGCAAAAGGGCAACGACAAACAAAGCATGTCAGCTAAGATCGAAGAAAAATCGGTAATGCCAATTCCCGCACCTGTGTCGTAACCCCCAAATATGTTTACACCGGTGTTGAGTCAAAAGCGAGACAGTACACGAGAGGTGTGGTCGCCGTGTGGACGACCCGCAGATTATCCAGGCATTTGTTTTCATAGGGCGAGCGAGCGCGAAGCGCGAGCCTTTGTTTTCTTGGTTTTCCAAGAAAAATTAAGCCTCTTCATAGCGGCTTGTACCAGTGTGTCGCGTGTGAGTTTTTCGATAAATTTGTAAGTGTGTGTATGATCAAGTGTGGTTAAACAATGGTCGAGGACGGTGCGACAACATTGCGGTTCGAGAGGCACGGACGGGCCATACTTTGTTTCGGAACGTATCCCCATACGCAACGTTTTTGGTTTTGGTAATACAGGTCGCCCCGGTGGCCTGACAGTTAACAACGAAGCCCGCCAAGGTTTTGAGGTCGGGGGTTCAAGTGTCCGTATGGAAACTTGTATTCTCGAATGACACCAACTGTCGAGAACGCATGTTAAAGCGTGGGTGGGTACAATTCGGCGATAGTCGACGAGGGAAAAACGTGTTGAAATATTATCGCGATAAATATGCAACGCAAGTACCGTAGTGGGGAGNNGGAGAAGAGCCTGCTTTGTGACCCGGATCTGAGTTACGACTATGAAGGGAGAGGGACAGAAGTGCGAAGATAGTAAATGGGATAGGAAAAAAAATTGGTTCTGCCGAGCGATACCCAACTTTAAGCAGAAGGTGTTTGTCGACAGCAACGTAAGGGCCGCGTCCCCAAGACACGGCGGAGGTCTTGTTGCCAGACCCACCCTCCTCTACTGTTGAGGGGGCGGAGAAGCTCTGCTATATATCGTACAGCAGTAACAGTGGTGGCACTTTCTACGGGCACAGTGGCTCTGTTGAGCGTGTAAGGTGCAGATTGTAGGTTTTCACATGAAGCTGAAATACGAGTTCGGGAACCAGGAAATACACGGCAATTCGAGTACGTGTTCAAAGGGTTCAAGGGTTGGACAGGCAAGCCGGGCGTGCAGCGACGCCGGGTTGGGCCTCGTGTTCTACTACTGCTGCTGGTGTCCTGTTGCTGCTGTTATGCATCTGCTGTTGTTGCAGCCGCCTCCACCCACTCTGCTGCTGCTGCTGCTGACGGATTAGTATTTTACATAATCCAAACGAGACAAGAACCATATACACCACAGGCAAAACACGTACATTTTCGTTTGTGTTGGTTCAGCACAATCCGTGTTCACTTAGCATGATGCGTCGCAGATATGACTACCGCAAGTACAGAGGTCCCACCTCATTGCCTCACTAACACCAATCACTAGTCTATTACAGGAGGCGACAACCGTCAACATTGTACCAGGTATGGAGTAAGCCGTACTTGCGCGACCGCCTCGCTACACATGTACCACTAACCTACCTAAAACACGAAGGGCGCAGCCGTGTCTGAGAGGGAATTGGCAAAGACTTGGAGAGACTCGGTATGGTCTGGGAATGCTTTCAAACACTCGTGTCGATAAACACTACCTGGTAAATAATATTAGTATTGTCTTTCGTTTATTTTCTGCAACGTATATACTTGGTAGCTGTTATGGCGTAGTCCAACGCCAGTGTATGCATGCTTTGAGCCATCGTGCCGTTTATTCACAGGCCATACACCTACGAAAAGCATAGGCCCCACTATCGAAGTAATACCGCACGTGCGCGCTGTATCTCGCAGTAGCAGTGCGCTTGTTCGTCAAGTGCTTGCATTCTCCAAATCTTATCATCTTGGGACAGATGCTATTCCTGATCTGCTGTGTCACACTGTTGTCAAGACGGAAGATAGCTCATATGTATGCCAGAGAGTGCCATGTTGCTGTTGTATGTTCTGCGTCCATCATTGGGTCTCTTCATCTTGCGCACATCAGGCGTGCAGCGCTCGTCTACAGTAGGAAAAATCTACATACGTGCTGCTGCAAAGCTTAGAGGATGCTGCTGGTTGTGTATCGGTAGCTTGGGGGCATACCAACATGACAACAGTACAGTAATTGGCGTTCGCCTCAAACCCCCAGCAGCGCCTACCTTCGTTCCATCATATTCGTTGCCTAATCAATGTCTGATCGGCGGTGCTTAGTACAATACCACAGGCCGCAGCAGTTTTCGCCAGTACCAGTACGCTATATGTGGAGGTCAATACTTGAGGTCCTGGCGTATACAGAGCGGGTGCATTAAGGTGATGGAACTGTGGGTACTGGCAGAGTCTTACTATTACGGGGGGCCATAGTAAATAGGACCTGCGGTACACACCAAGAACTATATATTTCACTATTTTTACTAAAAACATGTGGTCCTATTTAATGTGGTCCCCCGTAATAGCAGCACTACTCGGAGTTATATACTGTGAGTACAGGGCCACACGTGGCGTTTTCAAGGCTTCATACTGCGAGTACTAGGGTACATACAAGCGTTTTAGAAGTTTGATACAGCCAGTATTGGGATATACCAGGTACTCCGTAGTGAAAATATGTGTTACTATAGTACGCGTACTGGGCAATATGCAGTACTCTAGAGATTCGATACTACGAGTACTGGGCTATATTAGGTGTTCAAAGGCCCTTGACACTGCGAAAACTACGCGTTACGCAGCATTCACAGGTGTTGAGACTGCGACTACGTACTCGGACGATATACGTCGCAGCATCATAGAAGCATTCACAGGTGTTGAGACTGCGAGTACGTACTCGGACGATATACGTCGCAGCATCATAGTAGAGTGCGGCGGCGTTATACGTAGTTTTTTGTAGTTCATTGCACCAGTGAGCTACTCCTGTGCTGGTACACACACTAATCGACCAATCTTATCACGAGACTACAGCAGTAGAATATATGCTTCGAAGTGCCAGATGGAAGGTATTGAGCTGCTACTGTCGCAACAACATGTGGAGGTAGATACTGGAGGTACTGGTGTATTCATAGTTACAAATAGGGCATGCAGGTGATGGATACTGCAAATACAGGCATGTACTTAATACTGTGACTGGGCTATACGCACCGTATACGAGGTTTAGTACGGCGAGTACTGGGCTATACACAGCAGAAGTTACTGAATTTGAACTACTAGTACTAGGAAATGATCAGTATTCTAGGCATTCGACAATGTGAGTTCGGGGTTCTTATGAGTGCTCACAGGCACTCGATATTGACTCTACGAGAACTGGGCTCTACAAAGCATTCACAAGAGATTGACACTGCGAGTACGTACTGGGACCATACGTACTGCAAATTCGTCGTAGAACGGCGGCATTATAGTTCGTTGCACCAGTCAGCAACTTCCGCACCAGGTAAACACTATTCGGCTAATCAGCCTACGGGATTACAAGATAATACCTGCCTGATAGGTATTGGGCTGCTGCTGTCGTACCAACCGCTATCGCATGTGTACGACCGTAGCTCGTACAGCAGCAGTAAACCTGTGCTACAGCAGTAGGTTGTACTTAAGGTTTACACATACTTCATACGCGAGTACGTCTGCCCGATCTAGCTCCAATGCTGCAGCTACACCACGTTCTTACTGGTACGACCCTGACTACCTTTACCGTATATTCGTACCTACTGCTGCTGCATGTACCTGGCCCAGCAGTTCGTATGTACTGCTGCAACGTACCAGGTATGTATGTACGAGTGTACGTCAGCATTAATGCACGAACTCTGACATCTCACCTTGCGCCATTTTGGGGTCCTGCTAGCTCAACCACAGATAGGCATGCACTCTTGAGCACCCAAGCCTTGTCGACCCAGTGTCCGGTTACGCTCATCATGGGCACTCCGCTGCCCGACGTCCAGCACTCGCAGGACAAGCTCACCAGCTCGTCAGCCACCATCCCGTTCAATTCCCCCTTCGCCTCCATCACAGTGTGGGCCAGAAAGTTTTCCATGGTCTTCCGGCCCGGGATTCTCATGTTGGGCTTGTTGGTGAACCCACGCATCATCGCCCTGTACTGCTCCTCCTCCACCACGTCAAGGCTCTCGTATGACCCGACGATAAACCCCAGGATCAGCCGAGCGTGCATCCGTGCAGTAGCAGTGTCGTCCTTCTTCTTCATGAAGTTCGTCATGCCGCCTGCACGACGAGGGGACTTCCCAAGTCCTCGTACGCCAGCTGGAGATTTTGCGGCTGGAGACTTTGCGACTGGAGACTTTGTGACTGCTGGTGCCGCCGTCGTCGGGTCCTGCCCTTTAAGCTCCATGTACGGAGGGTGTTCCCTGTGGCGGGCGTGCATGTGCTGCGTCAAGTTGCTCGTAGATTGGGCCATCACGACGGGTTTCAGGCACCCATCTATCTTGCACTTTGCCTGCTTTCTGTTGGACGGCCCGGCGCCCTGAAGGAAAAATTGCCATACGTACGACTTTTTGTTCTTCGTCGGGGTCTGCCACCTGAGATTGTCGGTGCCTGCGAATTGCTCAGCTGACGCTTTCTCGACAGCCATTGCGTCGGCGTCCGGGTCGAAATTATCCTCCTCCTCCCCCCCCTCCGATGCAGATGCAGCAACAGGACCAACAGCTCGACGAGCAGCAGCACAAGCACCATCATACCCAGCACGAGCACCAGCAGCATCGCCAACATAACCAGCATTTGCACCAGCTAGACCGGCAGCACCACTAGTAGCAGCATCAGCACTAGCAGCAGCAGAAGCAGCAGCCTGCATTGCGTCGTACAGGTATGAAGAACCACGAGGGCTCGACCCTCCTGGGCCGCGTGGTCCGGCCCCATTCATGGCGCGACGTAAAGCCTCTCAAGGACTACTGCTTGGAGAGCCTCTCCTTGGGTTTGGTAAAGATGCGTAGGCATGCATGTGCTGCTACGAACCGAAACATGTAACCGAAATATATAAATAAATAAAAG
>JAXFYO010000999.1:0-13109 GCA_034768055.1 Saccharina latissima
ACTCCAGTGCACATAACCATATGTTTGGCTCTAATTCCAAGTAATTTGTCCCCATAACGGGACTGCAGTCCTAAAAGGGTTAATGCAGTCCGTGGTCACGGGACAGGCTCCGATAGCCCTGGAGTGGAATAGTACATGTGTGAATAGTTAAAGTCTTATTGCCGGAAGGCAGCCACGTCATTGCTAGCTGAGTTCTTGGTTTGACTGCATCGTCGTGATGGCGGTGTTGATGCCAACTATTCGTTCGGCACCCTCGCGACGACGGCGTGGATGACAAGCGCCTTTTATTTTGACGCTGCTGTAGTTTTTGAAAAGGTGCTTCTCAGGCCATGTCATTGGCGTTGTCGTCTCCTTCAACAGCCTGCCGGCATCTGCAAGGGCATAAACAGCATGCAGGGTGTTTTCCATGTCCCTCAACAAGACCTCCCGCGGGTTGTTAAAGTCCTCCTCGGACATACAATTTTCGAATTCGGCGGCGACGAGTTGGTTTTCGTCTCTCCCTTCTTGCCCACACGGCGACAAGCCGACTGGGTTCTAATGCTGCAAACGCCCTTGCGAGCTTCCTTCAGCAAAGCGCTCCTCCGACATTTCTTGAAGCAGACTAAATTAAACATGGAGCTTGTGCTGGGTGCGCTTTCTGTGTGGGGAAATCACCCCCACACGGAATTCCCGACGTGAAACGGCCCTTCTTAGCCTTGTGGACCCCAAGACCCGGCCATACCCGTGTAGACACGCACTCCCCCGCAGTTGCCTCGACCAACTCTTCGCAACTGTTTTGCGGATTCTTGCCTATGCCTTTTATCTCGAGTGCTGACTGTATTAGCCCAGACTCGCGGAGTTGCGACACTGTCTTGGTAGAGGTCTCGGTGCATTCCTGGAGGCTTGGAGACAGATCGGCGGAGTTTCGATGGCAAGAAGCGACAAAAGTGCGTGCCGTGCCGTTAGTATGTCTGGGGGGAAAGGTATTTTTGGCGGCAATTGTTTTTTTTTTGTGTAGCAAATGGAAGCAGGGTCCCCGAAAAAACGCAGAAGCAAGAAAGGGGGTAGGTTGATTTTGAACTTGACGACCTGTCGGATAGTCTTGCCCGCGATGGTCGGGTGAGCCTGCGGGCTTTCATATGTGGCAGTGGCAACTACAGAGGCACACATTCCTTGCACGCAAACCCGATATTCTCCTCATCATGAGTGACGGGGAACCCCCGCGTGTGCCCTCGGGGGTTCCCGTCAATTGTGTCGAGAGAAAATTCGACGTGCACTCAAGAAATAAATGCCTGCATCCGTAGCTGCCACGGATGAAAGGCCGCAGGCTCATGCCGCCATCACGAGCAAGACGAGGTGAGTTCTAAGCAATCCATGCTTCGCATACTGCTGTGCTGCAAGACTCGTTTGTACGCACCGTGACGTCGCATCGTGCGCGGTTGATCGCGCAGCAGTCGCGGTAGGTTGCGGGCGTTATACGACCCTTCATGTTTTCAAAGTTTGCCTGTAACTGATATATATATATCCGTAAGTACGCGCGATCGAAGTATTACACTCAGCTAGCAAAGATGAGCTTCGACGAAATCCTCGAGCTCACAGCTGTTTTTTTTTTAATTTTTTAAATATATAGGGTACGGCCCCCAAATGGCCACTTGTTACAGTCAGGCGCTGTGGTAACCTGCGGGGCCTTCTGCAGCTGGAAGTTTGCGTTCACCTCAGCGCTGGCAGGCAAGAGACCCTCACTCTCGACCTATACACGTGCCCGGGAGGTATACAAACCCGACACAAACTTGCTCTGGAGATCCACGCTCCCGAGCTACAAGTGGTCACTTCTCGCCCAGAGATGTTCACTCCACTCGTTACGCACTGAGCGTATGAAGGCTCTATAGCCTGTCGTTTGACGAGATCGTGGAGGAGAGACACATTGGTTCTTGTATCAAAGCTCGACCTCAGGCCTCGAAACAGGAGTTATTACCCTTCTCATATTTTTGGAAACCCCTCCATTCGGTTACACAATAACGCCTGTTCACCTTTTGTTTCGTACAGAAAACACCACAACAACACCAGCCGTCGACGAACGGGCAAAGTTTACTAACTGAGAGTTTGTCGTCCTTTTGTCCGCGAGAAAGCCAGTCTACTATTTCATTCAGGCTCTCTAACACTTTTTCCCACAGGTTGGTGACGCGAGTTATTTGTAGCCCTTGTATGTGGGCCTTGGATATACTTCGTATTGCAACAAAACTATGGGACCAAACTTGATGAAAAGGCAGGCGGATGCGCGGCTGCTGTTGGCATCCCTTGCCCGGCACACGTCCTACACCTATGCTTACCATGTCCCGTTACGTGTTGGCCTCCCCCCGATGACAGGTGCGCGACCTTAGCTTGCAGATGTCCAAGGGCAAGTGGGACACCACAGCCTGGGGCAATGGGCCGGATGGCGGGGCGAGTGGCGAGTTTACCGCTGGTGAGGCAACCCGAAAGGCCCCTCGAAATCCTTATTTTGCTCTCCAAACTGCAAATGCGTCTTTCGAGGTTTGGCCGCGCAAAATTCACGTGTCATCCTGCCATCCGCAGCCAAAATCAGCCGACCCCTTGTCTTAATATTGCTTGCACCTCTTGTGTTTCATACTTTAATTCCCGACCCTAGCGCTGTTGTGGTATTTTCGTCCTTGTAGGTATTTGTGTATGTTTCCCTTCAGTCTTTAGTTGCGGTACACCCTCCTACTCGCCCTCAAGGTGGGGGGTCTGGTACCTTGTCACTACGCATCCCATAAGGGTCACGATAGCAATACCACATGAGCCGCTGATGTATAGCCAGTCAACAGACGGCAGTTTTTTCAGCCGCAAATCGAAGAAAAAACAAAATTACTATCAAGAAAGCAACGTGTTCACAAAATTCTGGCGATATACTCTAGAGCCAACCGAGGACGGTAGGGGGGAAGGTAGGCGCAATGTTTATGGTCGTAGATGTCGTGGATACTTATTTTCTCTGACAGGAGGACACCGATACATGTTATGCCGTTTTAAGCTGGCGTGTTCCATTTGCTTGCTGATATTTCGTACGGGGAGGGTCCTTTCGCCAACACCGCTCGAGGTTGGACGATGTTAATCCTTGGCCCTCTTGCTCCACTCGATCGTCTAAATAATACAGCTCTGTCCTCTACTCTTTTCCTGGACGGTTGATTTTGTGATATGGCTGAACGTCCAATCGTACGCAGGCGGCGCCGAAATGTGGGCGAGACTGCCGTCCCACGGCACATGGGAGAGCTGGGTGGGCCTTCGGCGCAGCCTTTCCGGCATCTACTGTTCTTCCCTCGATGCCATGGACGAGACGAAGTGAGTGATCCTCTCACGTGATGGGTTGTGTTGTCTTCGTTCCGCCGGCTCCCACGCTCTATTATCATAGCTTTTGTTGCGCCTCCCACCGGCATCGACCTAATGAAGTTCCTCTGTTTGGATGACCTTTATTGCAGGGTCTACACGCCTGTCGTGATGGCAATGCCGGGAGAGAAGGCCCAGGCGCTTAACGAGACGACGGTGTTGAGGGGAACCCTCCCGAGGGAGCCGGTTTGCACGGAAAATTTGACGCCGCTTATCAAGATGCTCCCGTGCAGGTCTCAGGTGGGCTGAATGCGCGCGTGCAGATGTGTAGACGGCCTGGCATTTCATGGTCCAAACTGCCTGCCCTTTTTGTAATCGGATACTCGTAGCTCACTGTTGTTTGGTGCTCGTACAATGGAGTTGGTCACTTGAGGTTAGCGTGCCGGTGCCTATATCGTTTTTATCTCAATTCGTTTTGAATAAGCTGGCATCGACCGATGCCGTGACAGCTCGCAAGAAGTTGCAGGCACGTACTAAACCAGCGTTGGACAGTGATATATATTTTCCTTTCGTCTTGAGCATTTGGAGAGGCCGACAACCCCTTACACACCCGCCGCCCCCATCTGCCCCTCCCTACGTTGTCGTCTACCAGACGGGACTCGGGCGCCTCCTGTACCCGACGCGTCTGTTCCAATCGGATTACCACTCCATTTCCGTGCGAGCCTCGGCGACCTTCTCCGATGCTGCCGCCATCACCTCTGTGACCCTCGAGCAGACGGTGCTTGCCGTCTTCCGCCCCCGCCCGCATCTTCCCTCGGCTGTGTCAAGGAAAAGATCGCGCGGGCTGTCTGACCCCGATGAAAATGAGGCCGGTGTCAATGAGGAGGAAGAGGTGACCGCCGTGGCTGGCGACAACGGTTGGTCGATGTCGTCCCTGTTGCTGCCCAAGTCGACCTCGGGCGCGGCAAGAGCCGAGATGACGACGCTGGAAGGATGCCCGGTTGCCTCCCTCAGCACTATCCGCGTCCTCGACCCTTCCACGGCAAGGGGAATTTCATCTGAGTCCGCTCGCTGCAGGGTATCGGACGAAACCTGCGTAACCGGGGCGAGCGCATCGGGGGGATCTGCAGACGGTAGCACCAAAGAGGGGGAGTCGATGATTGGAGACAGTCGGCTGCTGTGGTCGTCGACTCATGGAAAATCAGACGACGAGGGTGCAGGAACGGGCTCTTCTACTAGGAAGTCGGACTGGTTTCGTGAAAAGCTTTGGCAGGGCAGCGATAGCCAGGCGCAACAACCCGCAGGAGCAACGAAAGTTCCCGAAAATGGTCCAAGCGAGGCCAAAGCTGGCGAACCGTCATCCGCACCGGCTGTGGCGCGACTGGACCACCACCTCGCGGGACGCGGAGGAACCCGTGGCGTTTCCGTCGCCCACCTGGTGAACATGCACCCCACAGTGAACGCCTACGTAGAGTTCTTGCAGCCCGTGCCCTACTTCATGGTCCCGCTTTTAGGAACGCTGCGTGCACGGCTAGTCCCGTCTTGCGCTTCCTCCCTTGGAGGTGCTGGCCCTCTCCCAGCGGCTGGAGGCGACTCGTCTTTTACCGGGGAAAACGCTTTTGTGGACACTTCTTCGGGCGGGAAGCGGTGCAGCGGCACAGGAGAAGAGGCGATTGGGGACGAAGCCGCCGGACCTCTCGTAAACCTCGCGCGAAACCTTACGCTCACGCCAGGGGAGGGTCGAAGTCCAGCTGTCATTGAAGCGCAGTTGTGGGTCCCCGCGGCGTCGACGCTGGTGTTGGGTTTCGATTTTTCAAAGCGTTTCTTGACCGTCGACGACTTCCCGCCTGACCCGAGCCGCGGTTTAGACGTGCCTGCGCCGCTCGCTCGGTTCTCCTTCGTCGAGCCAGAGCAGGAGTTTGGGTCGGAGGCCGCGGAGTGTGCCTTGATGAACGGCGTGGAAGGGAGAGAGGCTTCAGCTACGCGTGCTGGCGGAGGAGTCGCCTCCGAGGGAAGCTTAGGACATGGGTGCAAGGAGCGCGTCGTGTATGCGTACGGAGAAGCCGGCCTGTTGGACACCCCCCAGCCGGACTTCAGCATGCCTTTCAACGTGATTACGTTCACGAGCACCGTCATCACGTTTTTCTTGGGCACAGCGATAAACCTTCTCGTGCGGAAGAGCGCCTCCAAGAAACGCGGAAAAGGTAAACGTAAGAAGACGGATGGAGGGGAGGGGGAGGAGCGAGAAGGCGACGCGCCGTCGGAGGACGGGGTATCAGAGGATGCCAGCCTCGGGGCTCAAGGGTGGCTAGATAGACCGAGGCGAGCACTTAGTAGAGTTCTCGGCTCGAGGCAACGATGGCAAGCGCGTGCCGGTGTGGTTTCGGGGAGTAGAAAACGTGACGGGCCGGCTGGGTTGAAAGAGGACTAGGTTTTTGAGGGATGTGAGTCTAGGGTAGGGGAAATTGAGCGAAATTCCGCATTCTTGTGCACCCCCGTCGTGTTGTTCCTGGCAGGTTGGCGTCTGAACGTTGTAGACCCTATGCCCGAAATTTGCAACAGACGGAGTCCCGTGGTTACAATGCATAGGCCGCTTCCGCTCGACGTTGTCTCGGTATGGGGTGAACAGTTTCCGCGGAGTGAGTATAAAAAATGTCCCCCATGAAAGCGAGACGCTGGAGGCGGTTTGAGGGCCCGCTTTTCTGTTCTACAACAGTACCGGGTAGTTTGGTTTCGGTAACGCAGGACGTGCCGGAAGTGTTGGCGAAAAGGAGTCGTTCGTTGTGGTCTTCGTGAGGTCGGACCTAAACAATGCCAGTGACCCTCGTTCACCTCGAGCGCTACCTTATGTATAGTTTGCCCTGCTGAAGTCCTCCGGAGGGGTAAAATGCCGAAAGTAACAAACGCCGGTGCTTCTGTGCTTGGGTGCGATGTTTGGAACATGGTGCTTTGCTTGCCATGAGGGTCCCCAAGGCGCGATGCACAACAGGAGTGCTATGTATGCAACATGGACGCTACTGGTATGTTGTTGCACGTGCAACCAATCCACAACGAATAATGAAGTAATTCCTCTGGAGTATGTCCAGGGTCCCCAGACAAATCTCGGGGGGCATGCCCCATGTACCAGGTATAACTTACAGGTACATATGTACAACGTTCTTTTATCTGAAGGGGAAACGAACATAGAATCGTAAAAGAGGGTACCTTGTACAGCGAAAGCGAGGACCTCCTGTACTCCTGCAAACGAGATGCGGCGTGACGTTTTTGTCGCTCTCATCGTTGCGCTCCCAACAATCTTCGCCGTTGTTCCTCGAACTACCACAGCCGTTGCTTCGCACGTAACGAGGTTCGACCATGGCGATTGTCTCTCGGCGAAATACTGAGTTCCCTCCATGACAACGTTGCGGATGGCTTGAGGTACCCTCCCAGGCACTCCTATACCGCCGTATTCAGAGTCGTATTCTACGGGAGAAGGCGAGGCCGTTTACTCATGCAGGAATTTCTACTTTGAAAAATGGCCCATGTTCACAAAATGCTAAAAAACATATTCTTAAGCAGTCCGAAACGGACCCCGTCCATCGCGATTTATTTTACCTCCTGTTTGACATCGCGACCTGTTGAGTGGACGCTTGTGTCGAGCGAATGCGCCCTTGCATGCTTTGCTATTCAGATGCGGCACGCGGTATGGTTAAACGAAGGCTGTTCTGCAGCTACAAGCAAGCCCGCAATCCAGCAAAGGGGGGCAGAGATGCGTTCGAGTGCGGCCCGCCCACGAGTTGGCGCCATGGGAACAACTAGCTGCGTTCGCGGCGCTTCACTCCCCGGAAGTGTTAACCTATCAGGGACGGCACGGCGACACTACAAGCAGCCACCAAGCCGCTATAGAGACCACACCGAAAATGGCCCGCATGGGTCCGAAGAAAGAAAGGGCCGCAGGAAGTGTGTGTTTAGGGCCTCGTAGTAAGTCCTTAAGGAAAACACTTCGCCTCTCTTGTAGTATTAGGAAGGTGAATGTCTAACCGCGATGCCGTTTCATCCCCAGCACGTCACTCATAGGCTTGATTCACTGCCTAACGAGACGTATTTTTCGAAGTTGCCATCCGGTGCATCTACAGAATCGTGGAGAACGACGCCTCCTGACACTGCCACATCTCGCTGCAGTTCGTCCTTCGGTCTCCCTGCCGAACGCCCCCTAGGGTGAGCACGGCCAACGACGTTGCTCGGCCCAGGCGATAAGCGATTTGGCTGTTGTTCGTCGTCTACACCAGCCAGGCACGAATGTGCCCCTCCGGCCTGAGAGGAGCGGGTAGTGTAGAACGGGGCAGGATGGAGAGAAGAGGACGACGGAGCAAATAAATGTTGAGCAAAATTCGGTAAGCGACAAGGAGGCGAAACATCAACGTTACTCAAACAATCTCGCCTATTGAGAGGAAGAATGTCTTCTACTGTAGGTGCTCCGTCGGCGCGGCGCTATCAGTGGCAGTCAACTGATCCTTCCCTGGCGTATCGACGGCGGATAGGAAAAAGGGGCAATGTTCGACGAGAAAAGACCTCGCGCTCACGATTCTAGCAAATGGTAAGGCCGGCAGCAAAGGTAGCCACGATCTAGACCCGTGCATTCCTTTCTCCTTTCGGTAGGTGGAGTCGGAAAAATAACACGAGGCACAGAGATAGGTGGAGGGTGCGCTTCCGGCCACACCTTCCCTGGCCGATGATAAAGCGTCTAACCCCCCTCTGCTGCGTCGGCTAGGATATCTTACACAGTGACATCGTAACGCGGTGACCGCAAGTTGGAAAGCGCCGGGCTGGGTCGACGCGCTGATCCAAGCACTACCGTTGCACCTCAGTGCCCCCAAAAGACTTGAGCAGCAAGAATGTTATCAAAACGGTCTATTGATATCATACGATTAAAACCCGAATTAACCTGCCACATTAGATGGATGGTAGGGGCCTGTTTTGTTTGTCTTTTTACTTCCCCTGACTATTGTTTTCGGAGGTCTGTGCCAGATGATTCGTTTTTCTATTCATTCCTTGACGTGATAAACGCGACGGTCAAAAGGTGAAACGGTTCTCGTTTAACATGATAATGCCTCATGCAGTGCAAGCAGAATCGTTCTGCTGAAACGACTCTCCACGCCGAAAGGTGAAAACACCTCTGCATTGATATTACAGTAGAGCTGCGCTGTACAAGGCTTACCTCCATCATTGTCTTTGGAGCGAGGCCCTTGGGGCTACTGCTACCTCTACGCAAAAGCGACGCATCCGAGTCGTCGGTCTTCAAACGCGACACCCCTCCCGCCTCTGGGTGTTCCTGTAGACAGGATCAGATCAGAGGGCGCGTAAGCAAGGGGTAACGAGGTAGGGGGGGGGTGATGTGTAAAGTGCGTAGAACGAAGGCCACCCCTCGCGGTTGCTAACCTCTTCCATGAGCAGCGGCAGAACCTCTCTAGAAAGTAATAAACTTTGGCAGAGACACCCCGCAAAGCCGGCTTCGGGAAAGGTCATATTCTACTGCTGGTGCAAGATATGCCCATGCTAGGCGCGTGTCTTGCAGCTCCTTACATTCCAGCTCGAACAAATAATTTCCTGGTAGGCAAAAAACCGCATACTTTGTGAGCACGGACGACGGTGCATCTCTAAAGGAGGGCTACCAAACAACTCGATGTGCTCCTCTTTGTTTTGCGCCCCTTTGCTTTTCATGCCGTGATATCAGCATCCCCGATAAAGGCAAGACCACACATCGATGAGCCCGCACCCCACTGAACCTCAACGTGCGTCCGAAGCCTCAGCACATAATTGTGAAGCTTTTCCTGTTACAGCTTGAACCTACCGTCAAACAGTACTTTCAAAAATGCTTGACGCCATCCCTTCCTCCTATTTTGCCGCCTACACAGCAGACACTCTCAAAACATCTATCCGAGCATACGGACGCGTTATTTGGACGACAACGAAGCCTATACGATGGCGTTAGCGAAACAAAGCCTGCCCACGCTTTCTCACGGGCGGGAGCGTAATCGCCAGACCAAAATCACTAGTCCCAGACCAAAATCACAATAGCAAGAAGAACAACAACAGGCTCACCCGCTGGCGAAGTCGGAGTTGACGCTCCAGCCTCAGCACGTCTCTGCCCGCCTTTCTCATCTCGGCGTCGTGCGCCAGGCGCAGTCGCTTCAAGGCCTCAGCTCGCTCCGCAGCTGCATGGGTCGCAGCTTCTTCTGCCTTTGCCGCTGCCTCCGCGTGTAACTTCAAAAACGAGCGGATTGGAGAATTCAGCCGGGCAGCCACACACACGGAAGCGCATGGCGCGGAAGGGGGGACGGGTTGGGTGATGGGGACACTACCCGTTGCCCGCGCTGTCACGGCTGGGCCTTTGACTATCGCGACAGTTGGCAGGTTTAGGAGAGTACACCCAGTCCCCGTCAGACGCATGCCACGATGGGGGCAGAATTTTCTGTAGCATTTTCTGGCCGAAGTCTATCCGACTGACGGAGATGCTCAACTGGTCTACTGAAGAACCACCCAGTATCCCATTTGTTGTTTTACAGTTACATACGTGTTACAAGACACCGAGGCCATGGAATTGTTCATCGGACTAAGCTTACATATTTTCTCAGGTGTCAGTTTTCGGTTGAGGTACGGAGCTCCCTGATTGAGGAGTCTCAGGAAAAAAAAAAGTGCTACCCCTATCGAAGAACGCCTCGCCACTCTTGTCTCAACCCTCGCTACAACAGCAAGAAGAAGAGAAAGACGGACGAAACGCACGCAATTCAGAGAAACCCGAAACACGTCCACCTAGAGCCTAACCCGGGCAGCACAGACTACGGAAGGCGGCTTACCTCCTGCGCCTCTTGCTGCCACCGCCACCGGCCCTCCTCGGTGACTCTTTTCTTCTCGAGGTGGACGCGAAGGACGTGGCCTCTATGATCCTCCTGCATGAGCAGCGATTCAAAAACGTTTTCGTGGAGCAGAGGAATAAGTGCTACTTGTGTGTCGTACGTAGTTCGCGTCAGCGGGGAGGTGCAGACCCGCTGTCTGGTCACCGTCGACGTTCCGCGACGGGTGGAGTCAGGCCAGGAGAGATTGAAATGCCTTACTTATGCAGCCTGAGTTGTCCTATTTTGTTTTGCCCCTATATCTAGCACAGCCGACCGTTTCTAAGAGTGTAATGGGGCCTGAAAGTGCGTGCGAAATGCCTTCCAATGGTTCGCGGGTGCATAGCCCTCGCGTGTGCTGGAGAAAGGCCTCATCGGGAATAGTGGAATCATATAATACGGGCCATCTGGCAGATTGTAACTCCAAGACTGTGTTGATCGGGAACGCTAGGGGGCACTCTACCCGCCCGTCTGACACGACTTTAGACACATCAGGTCGGAGGTCAAATCCATCGGTAGTATTAACAGTAATCGATGGTGCTGCTGGAAGGTGTTGGTAACGTTTGCACCAACACAAGGTGAGGCGGGTGGCACACCCTGTGCCCTTCCCTCCAAGAGGAAGTGGTGGCAACAACTAACCTCGAGGCGCTCTATCTCTCGCGCGTGTGCACCCCTTTCCTCCCCCGACTTTGTTCGAAGATCTCGAAGGACAGCCTCTTGCTCTTTCCGCGCTTTTTCCGTCTCCTGGGAAATGCACAAATCCATTGTTCAGGCAGATATGTCGAGAGGGGGGGGGAAGGGTGTATCCATCGTCATGCATGGCCGTAGTCGTATGACCATAGACCCTCGCATCCCTTCAAATCCGGGACGGAGCATGTCGGATTTTCACCGACCAGGCAAACGTTGCTTGCACCAAGCGCGAAGCGCCGTGAGGTGTTCAACGAGTCGCATGAAGGGTGAGCTGCAACCAACTAAGAGCCGCCTGTAAGGCAGACTTCGGCACCTTGTACGTGCTTTCATACTATGAATACGTGATACGACCATCTCCCTTGTGCGGAGTTAATTATTATCACCTCACACATTACGATCTACTGTAACTCGACCACCCTCCAGGGCGACCGCCAAAATTACATAAATACAAAATACAAACGTCACCCTGGTTCTCACGCAGTGATTGGCGAGTATCACAGCGTCGTTGCCAACCGAAGCAAACCCAACCAGATAATATATATACGAGTATATATGTAGTGGGTGGAGAGCGGAATGCGTTTTTTGCCTTCAAGAAGCCACCTGCTTGTCGCGTTTTGCGCCATTTTTTCTTCGGCAACTGTTGCTGATGATCGAAAGTTTGTTTTCGTGGTCTTCGGCGGGGTCCCCACAGCCAATTAATACAGCAGCGGCGATGGCATTGGAGTTACGAACCAGAAACTACTACAGCGGGGAATAAATCAGAGACCGCAACAACGCCGACTCTGGGCGGAACTCCACACCCGCGTCGGATAACACTCCCCGGTGAACGAAACCGACAAGGTGAACCGGCATCAGTGACGCCGCATCCACGCCACGGCTGGCCCCACTCGCGGCAGGCTCAGGCTGGAATATGCAGCGAACTAACTTACAGACCCACCCAGCTCGTACAGCCGCAACAACCCGCCACTGCCCCCTCAAACCGCAGAACATGCAACTCCCGGATCATGTTTCGGGTTGCCGACCCGAGGCGGTCTCAAGCCAGCCACTTGCCTGTGCAAGCGGTCCCTTCCCGCCAGTCTCCAGCCTTCGTCTCTTGTCTCGCTCTTCGGCTGCACGCCTCTCGGCCGCCTCCGCTTTGGACTTCCACGACCGAACTTGGGCCTCAAGTGAACATTGGGCCGTTCGCGCCTGCCGCGATGCACAAGGAAGGAGGGTGACAACAGTTTGGGAACAATGGTCGAACTGGCAAGTAAAACAATGGCGGTGTTGAGGTTATATAAACGGCGTTTGCCGCGGACCTCTCGCGCCTTTTCACTAGTGGAGGGCGAAACTGAAACGACGAAAGTCAACAGGCAAAAGTGCCCAGCTTGAAACAAAAAACGACAGCAAGTGTTACAAATACAGCAGATGAAAACTCAAGACGTGGCTGTCTCAGAAAAAAACAAGACCAACCAAACCTCTTCTCAAGCGTAATTTTCAATCGCGGTCGGGCTGCATGCGTGTAACAAAGAACATTTTTGCCCCTCATCGTACCATAACGGTAACCAAAAGGAACAGTACACCTACACCATACCTCTAAAGCAGCTTCTTCTTCCGCTCGAGCCCTCCCCTCCTCGACCCGCCGAAGAGCGTCTTCCGCCGCCCGCCGCACTCTCCCTTTTTCCTCCGTCCACCCTCGCTGGAACTCCAGCTTCTGTCGCCGCGCAAGAAGTAGCCGGCGATGGCGGCGGCGGCGGCGGNNGCGGTTGTGGGTACGCGAAGAAAATCGAAAAACGAAAGCTACCATGCCCACAAGCGCGAACAAGAACACTAAAAACAAAAACGCGGCACTGGATTCTCCACGTCGGTCCACACAACGCTTTTCTCTGTCGCGTTACCTGCGTTTCCAAGGCAGCCTCGGCGTCCCGTCGCCTCTCCTCGGCCTCTTCCCGAGACAGCCTCCGTACCTTGTCGAGCTCCGACTTCGCGGCAGCAGCGCTGGCGGCGAGTGTTTCCCTGCGCATGGAACATTCAGCAAGGGTGCTGCTAAGCTGTGGGACGAGCTGCCTCGAGGTAGGAATGCGCGTGCATTCGTGCCTACACGGTATTCACAAAACAAGCAGGCCCGAGGTAAGGTGTTTTTTATCTCCGGCCAGATGGTATTCACAAGATACGCCCAACTTCACGTACTCCTCCTGTAACGTAGAGTCCGACGCGCCTTGCGGTACGTACAGTACGCGAAGCACAGCAGTTAAGAACCTCCTGTTT
>JAXFYO010001056.1:0-10023 GCA_034768055.1 Saccharina latissima
TTATTTCCAATATGGCCACATAAGCGCCTTTTCAAACTATCAATTTTCTTCTTCTTCACAAGTGATCTTCACAGACACTTCGGTGCCATCTCCGCCATCTCTCTTTACAGAGGTAGAGCCTCGACACATCGTCATTTTTTCATACCGAATATGAGCCAACGAGGTTTTGGTATGATGATTGGAACGAGCTCTTCGCTTTTTGGTATGAATGGAATAAGCGCTGAACATATATTTAATGATAAATGGAATAGCAACAGGACTGCATGCTGCGTACCAGGTGTTGCCTATAGCAGATGGGCAGAGTAATTAACTTACGTTTTGTAGTCCAGTGTGGTACCAACCAGCGACTCCGCAGACTACTAGCGGATGCCGAAGCGTAACTACAGTACCCCCAGGTATTGCTACACAGTAGTTAAAGCCCAGACAGAGGTGTGAAATACGTCGCTCGCGGAAGAGGGGCGGGGGGACTGTGTTCGCGAAACGGCGTGCGTATGAAACGTACAAAGGTACGGCCAGACAGTACAACAAGAAGAGCACGCATACCTCTATATCGGCCGTGAATATAGTGCAGCAACAAGCGTACAAGCAAGACTGCCCGTAGTTAACCTTACGATAGGCGGCTCGTTGTCTCGTGCATTCCTTCTGAGTTACGTAGTACGCGTTTTTGGTGGTCTGGTTGTGGGTTTAATCCATCAGAGCACACCTAGACGCGTTTCGCATAATACGCCACACCGAATGATCTGGCATATCTTATTTCGTAATAGCTCCAAAGTACGACACGCACATACTACAACACCTGTTGTGTACTTCAGGCCTCTCAAGAAGTGCGTTTTGTTGTTGTCCGAATTATTCCAAAGTCAGCAGTGTCAATTCCGATTATGTTTTCGAATGTGAAACGTACGTGGAGTATCATGCCGTATCCCATCCCCGTATATTGATCCAGTCGACATCGGCACCCGCGCAAAGCTTTGTGTATCTGGTATGCTTTTACACTACACGTGCAACAGGTCGTCTCTCGCCTAGGTTATTTGCTGCGGACAACATTTCTCGACCCCCCAAGTGTTGAACTGTTCATCACATACGCGTAAATATCTTCGTCGTCACCCTCGAGCACGTGTGCCTCTCATCCACCTTCTTCACTCCCCCGCTCGCAGGCTGTGCACTTTCATAAAACGGCGCTGTCGGCACTGGAAGACTTGCTGGAGCCGATTGGGCTGCACTCGTATGGCGGGGAAAGTGGACTGGGTTCGATTGTCCTCGCTTGTATACTGGCTGTTCCGTCGGCATACGCCATATCGTTGGTGCTGCTCCGTATGATGTCCGCGTTATCCACTCCGGTAATAAAGGTGAACAAAACTGTCAATACGTGACATCGTTGAGTGGCATATACATGGACCGATAGCTCGTGTATGCCGCACCCCGGATACTAGACAGTAAGACTAAGGTCTATAGAAGTGTTGTATCTGCATAGATTTATGTTGCAATTGACTTACTGTCTATCATGGGGGCATGAAGTGACGGCCTTCCGCGACCTATAGGCGACGATTGGGCTCCGGGGGGGCGATGCCATAGCAACCGGCTGGATACGTCGTCCCTGCAACAGCCTGCCCGTCACGCCGTGAGGAGAGGAGTAAGTAGCGCCACTTCAAACACAAAAGAACATTCATGACCGAGTAAACCCATCACATGTGGATGGGATGATCAAGACGCCTGGGGAGGAAGCACAGGGTGTGATTTGCAGAGTATTATCGGACACACTTCATAACCACGCGGGGATGCGGCAGCGGCAAGCCGCAATGCCGGGGGGGGTCGTTGTCATCCCGCGTCGATAACCCTTGTGTTGTAAACATCAGCACCCGCGAGGGCTGGGTCGAATTACTTTGCCTTATGGCCTCCTTATATATGTATATTTACAGTAATGCAACTATGCTTTGGATAGGGATCGGCAGGCCAGTCCTGTTTACCGACAGGTGCTATGGAGCGAGCTTGGTCGAGCTTCATGACCATTCAGCGGAAACATATCGCAGAAGAGTCCACACCACGTCTTAAGGCATGGCATTGCGTCGTGCTGCGGGCGCTTGGTGCTGGGAGTCCCTTACAGCCGGCAATAGACCGCGAGTATTAACTGCTTTTGAACCTCATTGAACCGTTTCTGGTTGAAGTGGTGGCACCCCAACGGTATTATTGCCGAACACACCTACAGCTATACCGTCTGAGTCTCTGCCTGTACACACAGGTGCACATAAAAAGCCAACCGATATATATATATATACATTGCACCACTTTGTGGTCTCAACGTAGATTATGCCTAGTTCGTTACACACAGAGTATTGGCGCGGTCTGCATCTAGGGACATGCTCACGGTAGGACAGAACAAATGGCAGGCCTCAGCTCCGACGTTTAACAGGTCACTGGGCCAGTAGCCGTTCTTTTGGTGCATCGTCGGTGCCTTTCACTGTTTGTAAAGTTACACGAGCCACCCGGACGTGATCAGCGAGGAGACATTGTACTAAACAACCCCGATCTCTGTTGCCTCTGTTGAATGGTTGGGCGGTGATCGGTTGCTATTTCTTCGTCCGATGTAAATCATTTTTTTCCCGCAGGTCTCCGTTGGGCTCAATGTGCTGGGGAGCGTGTGGCTTGCTACTGTGTTGGCCAGTCACGGTGCGCTGTTCTGGGCGGCCTTTGCTGTCGAGTACACTTGGATCATGATGATCCTCATAGTACGCCGAGGCCGCGTAGAGTTCGCGGCCGCAAACGTGAAGGTGAAGCTGACTCTTTCGTTGGTATGCAGTGACGTACTCATAAGAGAGCGGGGTGGTTCTCCCTTGGGGGAAACAGCCGAACTGTGTCTGCGTCCGGGTCAGTTGCCTACGTAGATCTACTT
The DNA here is from genome assembly GCA_034768055.1 of Saccharina latissima. Classification (NCBI taxonomy): domain Eukaryota; class Phaeophyceae; order Laminariales; family Laminariaceae; genus Saccharina; species Saccharina latissima. Next base: position 2,888 of record JAXFYO010001056.1, read on the forward strand.
GTACAGTCTCCGTTTTTGTTTGTCGATATCACGCAATATGGGGGGAGAAGATGCTAAGTGGGTGGAATACAGGCGCGTACACGTTGCCCAGCGCTCCACGGCGGGGGGCGGATGCGGTATCCGTGTCTTACACTCACGAAACTTGTGATTCCAACACCCGACTTCGTGTTTGGTGCCAAATATCCAGTAATGATGACGACACGTAAACCATGTTGCTTGTTTAGTTCCTATCCTTCACGCCGACCCCGTTTGTGATTTTGTTCGCATGACAATAGGTTGCTGTTCTGGCCGTAAAGTCTACACCTCGTATCCTGTCTTGGGCCCTCTGCACGGCGGCGTTCCGACTTACCTGGCTTATCGTGGTGGTAGTGGCTTCGTTCGGGTCTATTATTGCCTTTCAAACTGTGCTTGCCCCGGACGGTGGAATGTACTACGCCGGCGACTGCTACACCGTAGCTCGTTCGGCATCGACGCCCCCGTCATGCGAGTGCAACGGCAACGTTATCTCGGACACCTCTGGCTGCGGCGACCAGAGCTCGAACGCTATTTTAACGTGCTTCTGGGTGGCGAGCATGGTTTGGAGCATTAATACCGCATTGGATGTCGTGTCCGCGACCGTCGCGCGCTCGGTGACGACGTGGTGGGCCTCGCCCGACGACGTCGGGAGCGCGTGGGTTTCATTCCACCGGGTGCTCCACTCTTCTGTGGGGTACAAACGGGTTTTGAAGAGCGGTTGTGCTCGGTATTCTCTGCTGTCAGAAATTATCAATTGTTCATCTGAGTACATCTCTCTGAACTTGAGGATTGCGAGACGTGTACCTTGTCACGTCCGTTTTTGCAAACGCACGGAGACGGTAGATACCACACTCCGGCGACCGATTAAAAATACACATCGAATCGTTGGCGAGAAAATTCCATCACCGATGGCAAGTTTATAACCACACTGTGTTCACGGACGTTGGGAGAACGGAGGTGCGGACCTTGGAAGATGCGGACATTGGGAGCGTCGTGAGGTTCGGTTGGTGGCCTGCTCGTGTCAATGCTTCATATCCTCTCGTACATCTACCCTGCAGTTATCACGATTACAGGCTCAGAAATGTAGTCGCGCGAAATTGTCTTCGTGGCGGGTGTCGGGAGATATTGTTTACCGGCATTAACGGACATGTCCGTATGATATTGGTGCGTGCGTGTGAACCCCTACCTATATCGCACTGAATCACACGCCTTCGGCTGTCACTCACACGCCGCGCAGGTCGGTAAGCAAAGCAACATTGATCAACAGCCTTCTCGCGACGCTGGACTACGTTTTCAGCTACTTCATGCTTGCCATTTCGGCTATGCGCTGCCCCCTGTTGTGCGTGCTGTATGCCACCGCCTACATGATTGAGAACACAGCCATCGTCATCGGCATGTACACCTTGCCATTTTCAGAAGGCAAGTGGAATGGGTTAGGTCGGTACTTGCATATTTTGCTGCATCGACCTTGCGGTGACATCGTGGTTTCCATTTCAGTTGTTTCGTCACTCGGGCTTAATCCAATGCCGCACATCGGAGGCGGGAACTCACTGCTGTCTCGTGTTAGAGTTCAATTGTACACATTCATTGATTTGACCGAGAAACGTACGGCGGTCGAAGCATAGATGACTAAAGGTACACATAACGCAACGTGAGATCTCGCTGCAGAGTCGGCGAGCGGTTTATAAGAAGGGAGGTATTCCCACATAACGTTTGTACGACGTTGCGATATGTCGATCGAAACAATCAACCCAAAGGGGAAATAACATACCACTCGTCGAGAAAAGGATAACGGACGTTTTCCGTGGCACGACGCCCCGGGGAACGTCTCGACGGAGAGTTAACCGCATGGTTTCCGCACTGATACACTGAACGACATCTTGATGTTTAGCCTTCGATAATCCAGGATCTAGAGCATTTCTCAGGGCATCGTCTGCGGTATCAGGGGTATGGCGCACTCCCCTGGGATCATACCCTAGAGAAAGACGAAATCACTGTTCTCTGGATATAATTGAATGCGCGTTGGTGTTACTTTCAATCTTGACGTGTATGCGTAGACTATCTTCATGAGGAGGAAACACGTCGGTAGTTACGCCTGCTAAACGTATACCTTGTCCATCGTGATTATACGCTCGGGACATTTCGCATGTGTTTCTGTTTCTGAGCACGGGCAATGGATGTGATGGTGTTGTTCCTATTGGGTTTGCCAGCAGTACAATGGTCTAGTGGTCAACCACATTTGCAGTTGAGCACATCTTTCTTCTCCAATTTCTTGACGCATCATACCCCTTCTCCACTCCCTATTTCCCAAACACCCCCCCCCCCTTCTTTGTGTCGCCCTATAAACAGCTGTGCATCGTACTTGGGCACTGTTCCGCAAGCATGGCCTGACGCTTTACATCAACGACAAAGCCGTGGGCATGGGACTGTCCCTTATCATCGTGGCCGTCTATGCACTCGCTGCTCTTTTGAGTGTGCTAGCCATGATGCCGCTATCACACTTACCCGGCATCGTGAAGATAACCGTCTTTAGCGCTGTCTTCCTTGCCATCATCGCAACGTTGGAAGTTGTACTAATGGCCTTCCGCGCCGTCTACATTTGCTTCCTACAGGTATAGAACGCTTGAGGTCTTGCGGTTTTTACCTGCGAAATATGACGCTGATTTAGTTGCTCGTGACATTTGCGCGGTTGCAGTGCGGAGGCCGAACATACTCGGCCAATAGCCATATTTACCGGGGTTAGACAATCTAGCGAATTTGCCCTTTGCATTCACCTTTCGTTATACCATGACACTACGGCACAATTAAGTGCCATGGTCTGTCGAGTTGAAACGGCTGTAGCGTTAACATATGCATGCCATTCGAGTGACGGTGTTTGCAGCTGTTGTTGAGTTTTCAACACGGGTTTGATTCGCGTTTTTTTCTGGGGGGCCACGTGTATAACACGGTGTTTGCAGTAGTCCAAGTTTCAGCCACACAGAAACGTTCGGTCTATCAAAACGGCAAGCAAGTGCCGTACTACTATGTCATCGCGTGAGGATTATGTTCGTGCTTTCATGCACACGTCAACTTCGGGCGCAGGTTTCTAATATATTAGCTTTCTCTCTCGAGCGATATTGATGATAACGCTCATCGCCAAATCATACAAAACCCGTCAAGCTGGAGCGCATCGTACACCGTAACATGGTCTCAATCGTCAGGGTACGTAGATGTCATCGGACGATCGCTATTGCCACGGGGTGTAAACGTGAAGGCTCGCGCGAGTTTTCGAACCGATGAGCTGTCTGTAAGACGTCCGCTTTTTTTCTTTACCGTGTCTCGTGTTTCGCCACGCCCGCACATGCGCAGTTATATTTTTGCCACTTGTGTGGATAGCGGGGTTTCGTTTATGCTTCGTTGGCATGATTAGAGAGGGGGGGGGGGGCGTCAGTTCAGGTTTGACGGGTACTAGCTGGGGGCGGTTTGGTTTTGAAGGATTTTCAAACGTACGTCAAACGGTTTGGGTTGTCGTTCGTGTACGGTGCTTTGTTTACCATTCTTGCTCTTTTCTTGTGATTGGTACACACTCCACATCGCAACCACGAGGATCTTCACATAGCCCCCACAGAAATATTCTCCTCTCCATTCAATCCCAAGACACTACCAGAGAGAGACCCTCGTGTGGTGCCAACACAACCAAAGTTTCGCATTTTTTTCTCGCCCGCAAATCGGTCATTCGCGGCCTGATCTACCGGGCACAATATTTACCGGGCCCAATTTCGTGTTTTTGTTTGTGTGGCAGGATCCCGAAGCATTTTCGACCAGTCACGACCGCCGGCTGTACGACAGCATGTACCGGGCATGGCGCGAAATGAAGTTACCCCTACCGGCGTTGCCAGAGGAACAAGGAGCCATTGAAGTTTAGATACAAGGCCAACCGACACGACGTGCGTATATACTCTGATATACGGATATGCCAGGTGTCAAGCGCATCCTCGGCAGCTGGAGGGCTTCTTCTGTCTTCCGAGGCTAATATTCTGCCCATTGGGCGTGGTAGGTAATCCGCGATGGATTGGAGCCTCACGGTTCGTTTGTTTCATTGCCGACGTGAATGGCTCGGAGGTAGTTTCGCAGCTTTTGATTTGCAGCATACGCGAGCTATTCGAAACAACACACCCGAGAGCGAGCTGTAAAATACGCTGCACATGGCAATGGTGTACGCATAGACGGTGTATGGAGTGTGGGAGTGCGACAGTACTGGCCGGATTCATGAAGGCGGAGGGGTGTTTTCGTGCTGGAGTCTTCAAAGCACGACGTATCTCTGCGAAATGTTTCTCAAACAAAATTAGCACTGATCTTGAGGGCGCGATTCAAAAGTTTAGCGCAAGCTCGTTCGAGTGCACCACAGCCCGCCGAAAAAACACGAATTGGTCATAACGAGGAGGGGAGGAAGGTCTATTTGCAGTTGGGGATTGTATGGGACAGTGTCCTGGCATGCTGGTATCTTGGTATGCGTCGGGTGCTAGACATTCAATCCGGGAGGCGGTGGTGGTACACGAAGCATCCAACTGCTCTGCGAAATCGAGGCAAATTTGGTTGCTGGCTTGGTCGCGTTCTCTTCGTTTTTGTTGATGTACGCTTCTAAAAGCAATGCCAGAACTGACCCATGACCCATGGGGAAACACCTTAGAGGCGAAGAGGGGTTGCCTGCGGTCGGTCGGGTTCGTTGGTCTGGCGTTTGTTTTGTATCTCACACACACTCGTGTTTGAAATGGTCTAGCCAAGTTGTGGTTTTCAATTTCATCGGGCAGCATTGGTATAGTCTTCTCCTCGGCATCCGGATCTAACGACCTCGTCTATCTGTTCACTACAAAACTAGACTGGTTGACGTTACTCCGAGATGGTTTTCTCGTTGGAACGTTTATATGGTAGATGTAGCACTGTTTGGCAAGAACGTTTCGTGTTGACGGTGGATCTTTAATTGAGGAACTACCGAGTAAAGCCTGTCTTCTCGTTAAAAATTGTGTTTCATGCTTGTTCACAATTTGTTTTTTTGTATATAGCCAGGCCATGGTATTGCTAGTCTTGATGGTTTAGTTGTCAGCATTCGGTCGAGAGGGAGAGCTCATCAACCAAGGAGCCTCGGAACGATTTGGAGCTACCCCTGTTGTAACAGGTGCCATTGGCTCAATCGGTACCGACCGCCAGGTATTCCACGGCCGGGTTTCCGGGGAGGGAGTCCGATCCCGTCTGCAGCATACCCCGCACATGTCCGCTATGCCCGTGCCCTTTTTCGGGCTACAGCACCCATGCTGATAGGCTTTGACGGCAGGTTTGTCGTGGGTGAAATACCTATTTCCCGCTTGGTACATAAGAGACCTCAAAAGCACGTAAGTACATCTGCAAGTAGAATCGAATACGACAAGTATACGCGCGTCCTTTGCCCAGGCATATTGTTCATTTACGGCTATCTTTTCGAGGGAAGCTAGATCGCAAGCGATGCCCCTGGTGACTTCTCGCTGTACATGTATGACGTTAGGCTCGGGTGAAGTTTCTGGTTGGCGTGAGAGAGGTCTTAGGGAATGCCGAGATATTTATGGGTCTCCTAATGGATTGAGTACAAGCGTGTTCTTACCTAAACCGTAATACATACCAGACATAGCAACATGGGAACGTCTCCTACCGCGGATATACCCCCTAGGTTCATCAGTTTGATATTATGTTGGACTCACCTACCCGGCCGGGTGTGCCTTGATGTGGATCCCAGCCTTGCCCTGAATTCCATGGTGCAGTTATTGTGATACGGATGATTCCTTCCGTCTCGACGAGGTGATCGTCCCTCTGCAAGAACGGAACATATACTCTCACTCACCATAGCGTAGAGAAAATCAACCGTAAACCTTTCAGTTATGTATGACCACCCCCTAAGCTAAACAACTCCTTGTGCCGGTCTAATTGACGTCAGGCTCGAGGACGAGGCGCATTGCTCTTACCAACCCCAGCGGAAGCATACGCTTGGGGTTGCATGCCGTTCGTGTGCAGTCTATCGTGTTCCAGTCGACACGGCAATGCATTGTCGTAACCAATCCAGGAGGTAGTAGTTGGTGGGTCTGGAGGCTTATTTAAGAAGAAATGCGTCGATCGCACATTGATAACTCATAGCTATAGTCGTAGCCGAACCTGTATGGCAACAAGCACGTACATATCTCGTGTGCATGTCACGGCAGAGTGGGTATCATCCATTCATTGCTCAAGTCCCTCACACAAAACAACAATTATGAGCTGAGTCAAACCCCGCTTCTGGCACGAGCGACAGTAGTAGGTGTGTAGAAAAAAAGGGCTTTATGGGGCTGCAGGAAACACGTGAGGTATGGAAACCCGGTACGTCATTTTTTAGGATATCCGTGTAACGAATGACATCCAATAATCAAAATCGTTCTCGACGATATTTAGTCGCTCCTTGGTTGTAATAGACGAGAAACGACGCGGTTCCGATCCCCACATCACATATGTTATCCTTTCGGATCAATAGATGATCACGACACAGCCTTTTCCAATGTATTAGGTAAACTTAGCTTCACAGGAATTATCGCGGAAGAAATGACAATAGAATGGAAGATGACCTTCTGCTGGAAAGTATAAGTAGTGTATAATGCTAACGTCCCGCTTAGATGCAGGAGTCTTTTTGTTGACAATTCTACGTTTAGGTGGGAAACGACCTATTTCTACCACACTTTCTCGGACAATGTTGGATCAATATTCCATGCGGAGTCGACAATATTTGGTGTCCGTAGAGAGATTGTGAGGACGGGTGATATGTTTCGTATCAACCATCTCACATATCAATTCAAGCAGGCGACGGGTTTCATCGCGGCAACTCCTCTAACTTGTGCCAATGGTTCGACGACAACNNACTGTACTGGTACACCTATTTGGTTTCAACGATTATGTATTTCCAGAATTTCGTCGATTTAGAACAAATTACAAAAACTCGAATGTTGAAGTCACACTGAACGGTATTGTTGTGTTCAATACGGAACGTGACACGAATATCGCGAACACCAACAGTTGTTTACGGTATGACAATCCTGATTGACAAATACAATGTCAAACCTTGACGATTGTTCGGAGAATGACATATT
>JAXFYO010001244.1:797-12888 GCA_034768055.1 Saccharina latissima
TCTTATTAGGTGTCCTGTACTGCAGCCTATGTACCATTCCCGATGATCGGCTGCCGCCCACCAGGGCTCAAGGCAGGAGTTTCATTGGAAGAGTATCTACTGCAGCCCTTGTTGTCATCATGTGACGGAGCTGGAGTGACTCGCCTTCGTGCCTGAGGAGATAATGTGCCATGTACACCGCTTCCTGGTCGGTTATCTTGAAGGCGTCGTCCAAAACAGCCCTCGCAAAGTTACCCGTGACGTGGTCGTTGCCGATACCCTCCGCGATCGTGTCGTACCTACAGTAGAGCAGAGCCGGGATACACAAACGCGACAGGAGGACTAAACAAATGATACATGCGCAATTGGCTATCAAAGCCTTGCTGAGTACCAGGCATCTGATATCGGTGCCGTCATCGCCCGTGCTACTAGACCGCAGCAGCAGCAGCAGCAGCAGAAAGCACTGGAAGCACATAAAATGCTGCACCGGTCGTGGTGCCCAGACCCTGGGGATCAGTCATAGCTTCCACGCAACGGAGCAACCCGACCTACTCGTAATTTTTCGTCATCGATGCAATCTCAGTATTTCCCGAGGTACACCGACATATAGTCAGGAGGACCAGACCACGACATCGTCGACCTACGGCCTGATGTCGAACGACCACACAAAAACAACTCCAGCGCCAACTACAAAACAAAAAGACAGAGCCAACTCCATCGGCAGTGCAGTCAGTTTTCCTGCCTGCCTTGATTTGCATAATGTCCGCACCTGTGTTTCTTAACGCCCCTCTCCGACATTTGCTGCGAGTAGCACACCCCATGCCGAACACGGTTGAACAGCGCCGAGCCAGGCGGGTCCACCAAATACATTTTGGCAGGACATCCCTTGTCCCGCAAAAACAGAGATACCCCGGCAAGGCAGCCACCTGTCCCCGCTCCCATGACGAAAGCATCCAGTCTGAGCAGCGGCAGCGGCGATGACACCGATGGCATCATCAGGCAAGCGCGAGATCGAGTCAGTGGCACAGGGCAAGGGTACGACGCACGTATGACATCGCAGCTTGACCAATGATCGCCAGGGAGTACCATCGCCAAGCCCCCATGTTAAAACATCAAAGCTGGCGCCGTTACTGACCCTACTACGAATATCATTATGACCGTTTGACTGCTGGAAAACAGTCAGGTTCACTATTTTGTGAAGTCTTCCTGGCCCGAAGTATTATCTACTTCTTGAACCTACCCGTGCAAATACCGCAGTGCCTGTCCGCCCTGCCCTTCTGAATGGTGTAGCTTTAACCTTACACGCTCACCTACCACCGGTCTGTTCCCAAATCTCTGGACCGGTATTCGTGAAATGGGCTCTTTGGTTGGCCTTCGTCTCAAACTGGTCCATAAACACTGCGCCGGGAATCTCCATAGCCCGTCGTTCCGCGACATTGATGTAGTGCTCCGGGTTTGCGATAGACGCTGTCCTGACTTGAACTACTTCAGCACCAAAGGTCCGCAAAAGGTTCACCTTTTCCGCCGCCTGTGCGGTAGATAAACGTTGGGCCATATGGCACGTTGGCTGACGATGGAATACGTATTTCCAAGCATATGTTCATTGTGATGTTGTGGGGGCGCTTGCTGCGAAGGGGTGCAATTTGTTTATGCTTTGGTTGGCGCCATGCTTGGAAGTACACGGCATGTGACACGGCTGAACAGCGCCGTTATTGCCTACTGGTGTCGAAGCTTTTCAATAACAAACTCCGATCAAGGATATATAGAGCTATCGTAGTAACGTGCCATACCATCGTACACTTCCAGTCTACGCGCAATGCCTGTCCCTTGTGCCCTGTACCCTTGGAAGACATGAAGATCCTCTGCAGTACCTGGTATGAATCACCGCTTTATTCACAACATAAATTAAGAGTGTTACCACTGAAACATGCATCCCTCTCTAATTCCAACTATTAATACTCGTAGTGTGGCCCCAAAACATAGTGCATACTGTATCATACCTGTACGTAGTACAATTTGGCTCACTTGATCGTCGGGCATGACGATAATACACCGGTAGCCTTTGGCCCTGCACAAGGAAGCTAGGCATATCCCCGTGCTCCCGGACGTGCCTTCTACAACGGTCCCTCCCTCCGTCAGCTCCCCGGAAGCCTCGGCCTCGTTGATCATGCTCGCCGCGATTCGGTCCTTGCTCGTACCGCCAGGGTTCAGGTACTCCACCTAATTTCGATGCGGCAGAAGGCACACGCTTTTGTTGTTTGTGGTTGGTCGTATACTCGTACTCTTGTACTTACGCATGGGAGGCGCACAGTGACGTGGAGGATACGTCCTTCAGTTAAGAGTAGCACAACAGCTAGCATGCCACCAACAGGTCTATGACATGGGTACGAGCAGGCTAGGGGTGGGTGCTGGTGGGTACCATCTCAAGCAATGGTTACGGTAGGTTTCGATTCGTATCGAACTAGGCATCTTGCTTGATCCCGAAGTGCGGGGATAAGCTTACATGCTATTTCGACCCATCACGCGTAACGTAGACAGCAGTGTTCCCTATATAGTGCAGCAGTAGTGTCGGGAGACTCGCTCAATTCCAAACTGACCTTGACCAGGACTTCGCAGCCGGTAGCAGCAGACAGGCTCTGCAGTTGCACCATTGGGGTGTTGCCGATGAGCCCTTCATAGCCCCCCACCTCTCTTACAGCCTGGAACCTTGCTGTTCTTGTGGCGAAGCACAGCAAGTTTAGCCATCCTATTTTGCCCCTGTTCACCTTGGACTTTTCCCCATCGGATCGGCGTCGTCTTCGCACTACCTGCTGGGCAAGGTTCAGGCGAGGCAAACGTAAACGTTACCCTTACGTACGGGTACGGTTATACCAGAGTACCGTAGGTGGAACAAACCAGCGATTCCTGGGTCCCATACTCAAACGAATACGATTACGAACGAACAAGTTGCAAAATTACAAAATTACAGCAGCCACCAACGAAAAATACTTAATCTGTCTTTCACCATGAGAACAGCAAATGATGTGGCGGCCACCACCAAGACAGCTGAAGCCACACGCGACCCGCCCAGCATGCCCTCTGAAGATGTGAACCAGAGGTGCCTCTGCAATGTTGTGGTGTTGGCAGGTGCTGCGTGGAGCAAAGATGTTGTATAGCCCCTTTTTGAACTCGCCTTCCATAAAATACGAAACCTATGGAACAGCGGAGACACCGCGCCCGTAGTCCGATTCGCAAGGCAAGAGCTTCGGTGCGCCCGGCTGTTGGTCAAGCATGGTGAGTCATATTGCTTGCGACGTTGTTTGTGGGAGATTTGTCACGCTTCCGATGGCTAGCCGCTCAAGCTGTTCAGCAGTGTCGCCATCCAGCTCGAAGAACAAATCTCGAGGAGGCAGTTGGGAGTCTCGTTCTGTGTGCTCGTGCTAAAATGGAGCTCTGCTGGCACGGCAGTCAGAGGGCCGTAGTCAGTAGCTCTACTAACACGTACTAGTGCAGGATCCAATATGTGGTCGGAGACTGCCAGATTTCCAGATCGATCTCCGCTGTGCCGTGGTATGTTGATTTCTACCACGGACTTCACGATTTCGGAGAGTGTGTTCCCCGTTCCGCTTGCAGCTGTGTGCCCGAATTGCGCCGCATGTTCGTCCTGTTGGCTGTCGGCTGTCGGCACGTCCGCACTCGGCACACGAGAACAGCATGGCGACTACGTACTCCTCCTGTAGTATAACACTGCTTGCGATATCAGTATGGCGACTTCTACTGCAGCCTGTATTGGTGATTAATAGTGACTGGTGGCAGTCGCTTCTCTTGCTCTCCTCGATACTGCTCTACACTCTACACCCAGTCTTATAATTGAGCATAATAAGCGTACGACACAGCCGCGATGCGCTTGCTGGTTTGGGAGCAACACCTCTTTAGGTTTTGCCCGTCCGCCGTCCATGCTCTGCCGTCCAATCCGGCGTGCCCCGCTATCACATTATACGCGTCGCAACAATGTGCTATACTGTACTGTCTCGGTTAGCGAGGCTGTGGGGTTGTGGGGGCTTTACGTTTACGAGTACGTATCGTCTTTATAGTGAAAGTATGGCGAGGTGCACTTGTAAGGCATGGAGGTGATAACATCTCGTGTAGTGCCATAAATTGCAGGGCTTGTCATGGGCCGTTTGTCTGGGCCGGGCCGGGCCGGGTCGAGACTTTTGAAAATGTGATGGGCCGGGCCGGGCCGGCTGCGTTCTGGTCTCGTGTGCTCAATGGATGGCCGAAGCTCATCAATAGAAAACTGCAGTAGTACTACTGCTGCTGTGCTTCGTCTAGAATATCTACTGTTTATTCGTTATTATAGCCTACTACCTGGTACGTACGATGTGTACGAGAGTATCATGGACAGGCAGGAAGTGCCCGATGAAGATGTAGTGGCGCCCTAAATACTGGAAATACCGGGAGTACGAGCAGTACTGGAGACCCAATTACTGCGAGTACTGGGAGTAAAATCAGTACAGAACCCCGAGTACAAGCGGTACCCGCAGTATCTACTGTAACTCCGAAATACTTGGAGTACAGGCAGTATCCGCAATACAGAACCTCGAAATGGCAAAGTACCTTAAGTATTTTTTCTCGACAATACTCTAATTATTATACTCCCAGGTACTGGCACATCTGTGAAATGTGAAATGTTGTAAACGTCAGTCACATGCCCCCAGAACCTGGGAGTAATGACGGCCGAGTCTTGAAAATGATGCACAGACGCTCCTACTAATAGTATATAGTATACCCCACGAGTATACTCGGAGTATCGAGTACATTTCGTACTCCGAGTACTGAGAGTATTAGAGTACTGGCAGCCTATAGACTGCGAGTACTGGGGGTGTGAGCGTTACTGAAGGCCCCAAACAAAAGGAATGGCAAATTACAGTGAGTGACACAAGTCCTTTACGTCGTCTCCTACAGTACGTGTGAACTGGCCTGGTTCGTGTACCTCACTCACTACATGCTACCAAACCACTAATGGCTTTGATTTCCGTTTATTTCTTGTGTCAGCAATGTCTGATGAGGGGCGCCCCTCCCCCTTTCCCTGTTCGGTTTGCCTGTCCTCATTTCCTCGTGCAGTCTGCGCTATTCAACTTGTCCGACCTCATAACGGTCCTGCTGCTGTTGATATGCATATGTACGTATATCAGGGGCTACCGTAAGGGGATATTCGACGTGGAGGATGGGACACATCATGGACTACGAGGCGAGAAACTCACACGTTCACCTGTTATTTGTTATCGTACAGTAGGTGTCTTGCGCCAGTTCTTGCTTCGGCGTTACTAGTGCGCGCTTCTAAAGATACCCTCACGTTCCTACACGGTTTTCAGTGCACAATGACGAAACAAGCTTTTTCAAGCTCTGGCGGTCCCGATAGACGCAACCCGCTGATGCTTGATTGGCCAGAGGAATAGGGAAGGTTTGGCCTGAACCCCCGCTGGCAGCCCTTGTGTGTCCAACTCGTTGATTTTTTGCCACCGGCCTTCGATGCGCATTTCTTCTTGCTTGCGTGATACATCCGATGATCAGTGACGGTATGCGTGCGCGGAACACCTACACTTCGCTCTGGGCAAACACTGTGTGGCGCTTGTTATGTGGAAGGTATGCACAACAAGCAGTACATTCTGGAGATGCCAACTTTTTCGCGTTCCCCTCCCGTGCTCACCCCTGTGTTCCTGTCTGTTGTCTGGTGCTGGCAGGGGTGTGCTGGAAGGCATCACGGGTGGGAGAGCGATTAAGTCCTTACGTGGGCGCCGCCTTGCTGTTGATGGCGGGGCACGTGCTTTTCTTTGCCAACTGATATTGTTGCCTTTGTGTTGGGTCATTGATTCAGTGAGTAAATGAGCGCCGGGACATTTGTATAGAATTCTTGCTGTTTGATCGGACGTGGGCGGGAGCTGGGGGGCTACATTTTTTTTTGTCTTTGGGACATGTACCGGTGGAGAGAAACGCTACAAAACCGCTGCATCTTTTCTTCTTTGAATACCATTTTTTTTTGCTGATAAGGAAGCCCCTCGTGGCACATATAAAGGTCGAGAAGGCGATGCCAATTGCGGCGACTGTGAAGGTAGTTACGGTGGTTGTCGACGGTACGCCCGCAGAACTCTCTTCGTGTCGCGGGTGGCCATGGCGGGGTTCCCGAGTAAACGTGCTGGTGCATGTTAGTTTTTCCGGCAGGGGACGCCTACTTTAGCTTAATACCGTTGCTCTACCTCACGAGGAATTATGAGCGATAATGTGGGCCCCGAGTCTCAACCGCCTTCGCCAAGTTACCGCTGTAGTAGTAATATTGAGTATTCGAGTCCTGGTTTGGGTAGTTGCAGATGTTGGTAAAGATGCGGCCGTTGCCTCCTCGTGCAGTTTTGTAACACCAGCGTAGTCTGCTTTTTGTACGTAACTGTTGTTGCCTCCTCTTTTGTTCAATTTCTGTAACACCAGCGGAGGCTGTTGTTGGCAATTTCGACATACGATCGGCGTCGCAAAGCCGCTGCTGGTTCATTCAGCCATATAACGGTGTCACTTGTGGGAGGTGTGGCAGAGAAGGAGACGGCCAAGCGGAAAATGCCCTCGGAGTCTTACGTATCACACGAAGGCCTCATGACATCGGGGGGCTTTGGATTCCATCTCGTCATACCTCCTCTGAGGACAGATTATATTGCCTGCCATACATTGTGGTATGCGAGTTTACGGCCTGACAGCAATGCCTACGACCCTTTCCACCAGCAAACAGTCGCCGCGGAATGCGTAATCACATCATAATATTTAAAGACAAGCAGCGACGAGGTTTGGCCTTGCTAGGCAGTTTTCCGTTTCCGAAATGGGTGCCAACAGTCTTAAAGCTACAGTGGCGCTCAGGACCGGTCGTTCGCGTGTTAGCGTGTGATCGTTGCTGATTGGCTGGTCTTACCGCCGCACATCTTTGAGTGCTGTCACAAGTCACAACGGCCTTGGACTTCTCATTATATTATTGAAGTACATATATTTTACCAGCCGTTTCCTGGTCTCACTTTGACCCCATGTGCGGCCACATTATTATCATGATGTGTTCGCATACTTTTTCGAGGCGAATCGAGAAACAACTTCGAAAGCCAAAAACGTACAAAAAGCAAATCCGAATAAAACGGAGGCACACACATACGAGCACAGGCGGGGGGGGGCATTGCTCGTCCCCAATTGGCCATACCCCAGACCTAACCCGTTTCCTGGTGTACATTTTCATAGCGGTTCATGTCATGTATTCCCGAAAATGTCCGGTTTACGAAGTCGGAAAGTGGGTTCTTCACGCAAAGGACCTCATGCGCGGCCTGTCCTCTGAAAACACAATACGTTTCGGCCATATGTTTTCGAACTGGGGGTTTCGATCACCAATCACGTGCACCATCGGAGAAATGGGCAGTTGGATGCCATCGAAATTCATGCAGATAACCATGATAACAATAGAGTCGTGGTTATGCACGTATTGACAGCCAGCCTGGCCCTCGCAAGCAGGAGCGCCGAGGATAGTGCAATAAATGGGCGAAAAAACACCTGCTAAGGCATGTGGCCGACCACTTTCCCCCAAGGCCGACTTCGACAGCATGCCGAAGGTACTGGCGTCCCAGTATAGCGCGACACGCAGGATAACCGTGCCGTGGTAGCCTTCGCGTTGCTACGCTCAGAGCACGTGTGGCTCTCTATTGCAAATTAAAGTGACCATATCCACTGCTATTCGCACCGAAAACGGCACGCACCGGAGCACGAGCTACACTCAAGACGAAATCATATTACTGTAAAATATACACTTTTTCGCCTTCCATACCGACCTCTATCCCGCATAAATAAAACCCACCCGGTACCAGGTAGGTTTTGGGGGGCTTCTACCACGCCTAGAGGCCGAACGCAAAAAAACACGCCAGCGGTAAGGTTTTATCGTCGCAGAGGAGAAATTTCTGAGCTAAGAATCTGAGGCTTCATCTTTCAAGCCAGTAGCCAGTCCGCAACACTTTTTTGGAAGCTCCCACGGCGTGTGGAAGCGCATCAAAAAGCACAAACAAATAATATTACACATGGAAGTCAAGTTAGGCGAAGTCCAATACCGCGTTACTGTCTGGACGACAGCGACAAAAAACCCCGCGGGGAATAGAAGACTCGTTCAGTGCGCCGGTGGCCGCGCAAGCCGGTGGCCGCTCACGCCGGTGGCCGCTCACGAACGATGACTCCTGCTTCACTACCATCTGTCAAACGCGAACTATACTGTGGCGGCTGGTATTGCGCCGAAAATAAAATATTATACCAGGCACTATAATATACGGTATATTCTAAAACTTACTATTTCCGCACACGAGACAGCTGTGAGGATCGATGTCCCAATTCTTCGTGCTATCAACCCCAACAGTTTGTGAAAGCGCTATTGTACCTCCGCGTTGCATGTCATAGGTTACTGAGGTTGGGGCAAGGGTATGCTGTGCATCTCCGCCCATTGGTCATGGAGCAAACTGGGCGTATATCGTTTCCATTCTATCAATATCACTACAGTAGGCAGCCCATCCTGCTTAGCCCCGAAGACACACACACCAAAAGAGCCAAAAACTACCTGTACCCGACACGAACGCCAACCACGCTAGATACCAGACTACTTGTTTTCCATTTACTTGGATTTTGCCTTAGAGGTCTTACTTCCGCCCTTCTTAGAGCTCTTCTTTCCGGCCTTGACTTCTTCGCTCTTGGGCCCCGAACCTGCGCCTACCGTGTTCGCGAGGCCCGCAACAGGTGCCGTTCGCTTCTTTCCCACCACCGTGCGGCCGCTCTCTTGCGCCTGCCACGCGGTCCGTTGGGCCTTGCTTCGAGAAAACACGAGAACACCGTCGTCACACTGTGATCGATCGAGGCGGTAGCCTTCAGACGAGAACGCCTCCAGGTCTGCAACGCCGGTGGCTCGATGCTCGACGACGTGGCGAGCGAACAAGCCGCGAGCTCTTTTTGCGAAGACCGAGAGCACCCGCCCGTCGTCTTTGAAGACGCACGTCAACACTTTCCCCCCGCCTTTTTCCAGAGTGCCAAAGTCCACGGCTTTGGAATACTGAAAAACGCAGAGCAGGCGGACACGCGTAAGAAAGCCGGCAGCGAACAAGCATCCAAGGAAAACGGAGAGTTCGTCGGGAACAACGACATAATACACGGAAATAGGTGGCCGATCGCAAAACGCCATCAAGCCGATACTGCACTGCTGCTACCTGCTGAACCAGGGGCGAGCTACGAACAAGGTCACATGCCAATGGTTGATTCGTCATCGAAAACAAAACAAACACGGCACTACGGTAGATGATGCAGTGCCGCCACCTTCGCCGTTGTCGGCAGCGTTCTATTTAAGTCTGGCAAACCTGAAGGCATCGCTACAGCACTAGTTTTAGTTCTACGCTTGAGGCACCTCCGCATCTCCCAGCCTAGATTACTGTACTGCATTAGGCTGGATTGAGGATATTTAGGCTGAGTGACGCGAAGTACATTATGATTAATTGAGGAAATTCCCCCCACGCTCTTACCTCTTGCGATGCCACATTCACCACCAAAAACTTGTCGGCGGGGGGGCCTTTCTTGTCCGGCATGTTGCTGCTATTCTCACGCGCAGTCCCCCCAACGTCTTGCAGGAGGCATTGAGTGATGGTTTCCTTCCAGTATTGGTACAAGTCTTTCTGTCCAGCAACACCAACTCTAAAGTGTGTGGAGAAACGGGGGGAAAACGGGAAAAAATGGCCAGGGGCAGGATTGGGGTTAGGGATTCGGCTCAAAAGAGGATCACTCTGCAGGCGCGCCGCATGTGGACGGACGCGGTCCAAAACAGCTGCCTTCAAAAACGCATCGCATCATCTCAGCGCCGACAAATATCACACTGCGCGGCAATATGAACCATAGTAGCGACGCTTCTTTGGTGCATGCATGTCCTGCCTGAAATCGTTGAACTAACGAGCCAACAGGTAAATATCACCACCCAAATCTGTTAGACGGCGGCGCCTGCAGGTCATGTGCATACGACGTATGTGCATTATCTCGCTACTTAAGATCAAGGACCGCTACACTTCGCCGTAGAACACGAAGCAGGACCATTGGCGCGCCGTCAAAATGGTAGTCATGCGATGAGGCCTCAAAGCCCCGACCACCCACCGCCGCTCTCTCAAGATGAAATCGGGATATGTCGGCGACATGCAGACAGTTGGAACGTTCCCGGAAGGTTTGTTTCCAATCATTTTGGTGTACGAAACCAGGCACAAGTTTTTGACGTGCGTCTGTGCAGCCTCGCTCACCTTGAGCCCATCTCAAGGCGGTAGGGTTGTATCAAGTCCGCTGGGCGCAATACCCCGTAAAGCCCGGACAATACCCGGACTGTGTTCTGTCCGAAAGCCCAGTCCTCGTCCGAGAACGTTTTGGCCTCCAAGCCTCGGTATGCCGGCCCATCGTACGCCAGGGCCTGTGCAATCCAGTGCGCGAGCGCGATCGTTTTTTATTAAATAGGCTATTGGTCGTTTTGGCAACACTAGGGCATAGCGTAATTTACCAGCGCTGTTCCGTGTGAGCTTGGTCACTCCGGTGCCACACGCCTAGTCTTATCTCCCGCGAACACACAAATACAGGTGCCGGTAAGTCTACGTGATCAGCCCCTAAGCTGTGTTGCTCTTCCGGCTTCTGCGTGGATATTCAGAGGTAGGCATCCTTCTGCCTGAGCTTGGACCTCCCTCCGCGAAGCGCTTTTGCAGCGCTACGGAAAACATGTTACGCAGCCTTTGCGTTCTCCTGCATACCAGGGTACAATAATGTATGATTGTCTATTCATGCGAGGAGTGGAGGGGCTGAGAGACTGTAGAAAGGGCGCCAGTCGGTAGCCCTGACGGGAACATGCTATACGTCTGCTGCTGGCAACACAGGTGAAGGGCGCGGTATTGTCGAGGAAGCAAAAATCAATTAATGGAGCAGGTGATAAAATACAAACGACCCGCCTCAACCGGGCGCATCTGTTTGGAGCCTTCAGCATGGTGTTAGCCTTCAGCTGCGCTAGCCCGCGCCACCGGTCTGGGTTGGAGTCATGCGGGTCTGCAAACCACAGAGAGTCTAGTGGACGGAAACATGCACTATAAACTAAAGACTCGCGTTCTTTACCAAATGTTCCCGATTCAGTGTCTGGTACGTATTTGTACCGTAAGAGCGCTACATGAAAAAATGGGGTGTGCACGGTGTTTAGGCCTACAGTACATTTCAGCTAAAAAGTACATACACACCGTCCTGCCAGCCCAACACAACACCAGGGGATGAATTGGAGGAGGAATAGCAGCCCCGCATCATCACACTCGGCGAAGTACATTGACCCGGACCCCGAATCATATATCAATAAGAGTCGAGGCTCCGTGTTTGGAACCATACAAAAAACAACCACTGCATTGAACGCGGACAATTTTATAACGTCCACCTGCCTACACCCTGCCCATCGGCACGCGCATGGTATGCTACCGAGTCATCAACCGCAAAGGCGGCGCGATAGACTCAAATTAACACTTCGCTGATAAAATGCAGTGCATTGTATGCTTTGGTATATCTACGGCCGTTCTCCATGACACCACTTTCATAATCTGGATAATGATCGCGGAGGCTACCACATAGAGCACAGGCGCTTCTCTTGCGGCAGGGACACTCATTGGATCCTTCTGTGGTGCTTAGCTACCAAATCACCCTCGCTGCCAGGTTTTGTTTGGTATCAGATACGTTCGTTAGGTAACGCATAAATTGTTCTTGCTCGAGGGCAGAGAGAGGTAGACCCACATACCGCTGGTCGCAAGTTATCCGCTGCCTCATCGTCCAGATTCCCTTCCACATCGTCTGCAAGCAAGAACTTCTTGAACCGCTCGTGGTTTAGGTCGGCAATGTTGTCGCTAATTGACATGAGCTTCTTCAGGGTAGCCTTAGACTTCGTTCGCATGACCTGCGAAATGTGAAGCAAATCAAATTGAAGGAAAGGGTGTATGCATCGGCGCGTAAATAAGCAGGGGATGCGATTAGTGGAAGCAAGCTTGGGGTCTCTGTCCTGCTCACTAGATTATGCCATCAATATTTCGAACACTCG
>JAXFYO010001359.1:1043-16327 GCA_034768055.1 Saccharina latissima
GTGGTTTACAGCATTAACATATTTCGTGACGTATGCTTCGAAGCATACGAGTACCTATACGTATACAGGCTTTTGGGATCAGGGGCGCACTTTTAGCTTTTCTTGAAATCAATCATGCTTTGGGGGGGTTTTGGGTGTGAGAGGTAATTGTTTGTTCTCCATCCCATTTATTATTTTCGCCCTCCCCTTCTCTCTCCCTCTTTAAGTCGTTAACTCAGATCCGGGGTCACTAAAGTCGGCTCTTCTCCCTCCCTCCCCACTACGGTACATACATACATACATACGTACGTACCGCTGTGATCCGTCGCATGTCTCGTTGAACGCGACTGCTGTTCTCACGTTATTCGCATACGAGTGATGCTGTTATCCTCACCTCGTTGAAGTGCACATCCTAAGTGCACATCCTGTGCTTCGTCATATGCCCGTCTCATAGGTCCCGAATGATGTTCTTATGGTGGTGCTGTTATCGTCACCTCGTAATTACTTCAAGTGGAGGGCATGTTGCCTCAAGCGCTCCGCTCGTGCATCTTAGTGTAATGGTTGGGATTCGAAGCCGCGCAGATTTACACGGTATACAATATTACTATTTACACGATGAACGGCGCACGCACTATAACTGTTGCCTTGAATGTACGACGACAGCACTAATTTGACCCCTTCCAATACCACATACATGTAGATACGTGCTACGGTAGGGGTAGCACTTTTTGGCTGAATCCTTTTCTGAACGATCGGGCTCCTTGACCCAAATTCGTCGGATTTTCATTTTTGTGACGAATAATGTTTCAGAGTATACTTCGGTCATGAGGTTTCGCATCCGACAGCACTTTTATTTTCCTCCAAAATCATTTCTTCGGTGAGGTATGACGCTCCTTAAGTGAGGAGCTCAGAAAAACATGGTGCACCTCTATCGTACCATGCGTCTGTATGTGTTCGCCACATCATATTGTCAGAATTTCGTTTGCATGTCATTGAGGAACTTCGAAATTAGAAGTTCGAGTTGATCATACGGTCTTAATTCGTTTTGTCTACATTATTTAAGATCCACGGCTGAACGGCGCTCCATATGTTGCATCGAGTGTACGAGAGTATTCATTGGATCCCTTCCAGATTCAGATGCGGACGTCACAGCATACTGTCATAATTCCGTTTGCATGTGTTTCAATACGCTTGCTGTATAGCGTGTTCTATGTAACCAGGCGGCGCGCCCCTATGGCGTAGACCGAGGAGATAAGATAATATACTCGTACACCAAATACCAAATACACACCACGTGGATCAAAACCTTTTTGCCAGAGACCCCACCACATAAACCACACACTGGAGGTAAGCCGCACCAGGATTGTCACCAGCTGCACCACTCACGTATATACGGGCAGTATCGTTGTCATCAAAGCCCAGGTCGTACCATTATCATCAGCGACTGCCCCCGTAGGGAGAAGCATCCACGCCGAGGCGGGAGGTGATATACGAACCCTCGGGGGTTCGTTAATACCACGAACCCTCGGCCGGGGGTACGTCTATATATACCACGAACCCCCCTCCAGTACGTAGTGGCGTAGTATTAATAGTACTGCTGCTGTATTGGGCCGCGTATTATTGCACCTCTTGTCGCACTTGCTTCCCGCAGCCACCCGACCGCAGAGAGATCGAGACCAATACACCCAAACAGCAGCAGCAGCAGCAGGCAAAACACACACACTTCGCCGGCGTCAGCTCTCCACCAGCGTGCGCTACAACAGGCAGCCAGGTCTCCATCAGCGTGCACTACAGGCAGCCAGAGATAGATTTTGAGACTTGAGACTTTAGACTTGAGACTTCGCGCCTAGCAAGCCTGCCACTCCGCCTCGCTCCGAGCTCTACCGTAACCAACAACAGGTGAACGCAAGCAGTAGCAGGTGGGCGATCCCCGTCGATGGCAATATTGTAATCTGTATTACCGTGCCCGTCTCCACTCACGAACACGCCACAAGCAACCGGCAGAGTACAACCCTGTGCCGATGGCATGGGCCGGCGTTTTTGTGTATAGTATATTTGAATTTTAATTTTTGAATAATTTGTGAAATACGGTGAAGTGCGAAATGCATCTTCGCCCGCGTCCAGGGGCTACGACGTACTCGTAATGCAACAGGTTGTATAATACGTGTGATAGCTGTTTTCAACGCGCCGGGAAAGCTATCTAATATGTTGGTGACTGCTGCGAGGTTCAGCCAAGCAAGGTGGTGGCCTCACGCTAGTTATGGGGACTGCAAACACNNACACGGCTTTTTGCAGGCCCCAGGATAGTCAACCCGAGGTAATTGCTGCATTTGTCTAGTTACGGGTAACTGACCCTTACCCGTGTATACGATGATATCTAAGTACGCGTGCTTACAGTAGTAGTACCCGTGATTAGACCAATACCGCCGATGAGAACAGCGGCATCCCCTTACGAGGGGACCGCGAAACATATCGCGCAGTTTGCTGTTGAAAGTGTATCTGGTACCTGTCACTGGTACATATACCCGTACGTCTACAAGTAAAATTACGTTGTCGCCGTGCGGGAATCGTATTTTTTTCCCGCGGTGCATTTGCGGCCGTGGTGTACCCATCTACTTCCTCTTTCGTATANNTGCTGCAATATGTATGTGTTATATATACGTGCAATAACCAAAAACAGATACCACTCTGACCCGAAATATAAGTATCATTTCAATTAAATATTGATATACGAACGGTTCTTATATTCTGGGTCAAAGTGGTATACCCTGACCTTTTGTTACTCACAAGCAAGTTTTGCTGTGCAGTCTGAACTCGAGTACGAAATAGCATTTGTTACAGATACCGTGTGCCTCGTAGGTGAAAACAAATTAATGTACTTGTCTATATGGACTAATTTAAAAATGGCGTTGTATCGCAGGCGTTTGTGACTGTCAAGTCGGGCCACGCGTGTTTGCAGGAGTATATGGCCGTATCCTACGATAAAAGGATCTTGCAAAGCTGAGTATCGACCAATCGGGAGAACTCACAGCTGACGTTTTTAGTTGGAGAAAAATGATCCTTACTTTAGCTGGAACGTGGTATTTTGGTTCGTACGGCATGAAGTGTAGGAAAACACCGATTCAACCCTTTTTAAACGAACGAGAACAAGGAAATGGCCACACGCGTGAGCCTGACAAGTCGACGCTATTGACGAGATGACCGCCGGTTCGACTCGACGTTTGTAGCACTTTGCTTTCTTTAATGTGAAAATATTTCTTCCTCCTGCACGCTCCCCCGTTACTTATTTGGCCTCTCAGAGCTCCGACCCGAAAAACGACTATTCTTCTCTCTGTTGTGTTCTTTCGCTTTGGTCCCCTTCGTTTTTGTTCCCATGTTTTTTTCTCTTTCTCCACAAATGTTGCGCGCCGATTTGACTATTTTCCGATTTTAACCCTTATAGGACTGGAGTCCCGTTTCGGGGAGAAATTACTTATAATTTGAGTGGTTTGTCCCCACAAAGGGACTGCAGTCCTAAAAGGTTTAATTCGATTTATAGTTCGATTATTATGGTGCTTACCATCCGACGACAGCCCGGTCGTTTTTCGTTCTTTTTCTCGGATGCAGTTTTCGAAGATTTCGCCAGAGTTTATTCGTTTTTACGGGAGTTGCCCTCTGGGCGCATTGGTCTCTGTGATTTGTAGTGCAGTCGTGGTTCCTTTATAGCGCCGGTATGTGCGAGCCGGAAATGCCGGCACTACAGGCAACCGGAAAAACTCAGAATCGTTTTCTAAGAGTCACGGTTATTGTTTCCAGTTTGTTGATTTTTATTCGGGAGGTCATCCGTACCACCGTAACTACCCTCCCTGGAAAAGTCATGCCGAAGCGCACTGTCCCCACTTCTGCACGACAGTAGGAAAGGAACGTTGACCTTGAAATTCCGAACCTAAACTGAACGGGTTACTAAGCCGCCTCCACATGTACGTAGTCAGCACTCAATTAATTGGTTCCCCGCCTGATGCCTGTGCCGGTGTGCCCTTTGGACAGCAGGAACGGAACAGTGAACCATGCCAGCATCGCGCACGAAGGCTTCAACCCAAAAACTAAACAGCAAACAAAGGCGGCAAAAAAGGCGAAACATGATGAAGCCGAGCAGGAACGGAGATGGGCAGGGAGATGAGTCGCGGGACCCTACTTCCAGGCCAGCCGGCAAGAAGGGCAAAGTAAGCAAGACGTTGTTAGGGTTTGGTATTGTAACAAGATCGCAGTAACATATACGAGGCACTAAATAATTCCGTGTGTCTGTACACTTGGCATTGACGCATGACAGTCGATTAGGACTCTTTGCTGTGCATGATAGGGGTCATCGCCTGTCGGGGCAATTGACAGGGACATCGTCGTTGTGAACATGAGCATTGACACGGATATTGTCGTACCCCGCATTGTTATGGCTAGGTGATGAACGACACTACCACGGGCAGGATGACCGATCAACTCAACGGCCTGATCGCCAAAGTCATATCCCCGCCAAACACTCGAGCTGGGGCCTCCAACGAGACAGCGATCTGTAAGGATCAGCTGCTGAAGTTCTGCTTGGAGAATTGCTCGGCGGAGAAGGTGTTCGGCTGCCCCCGCGGCGAGCTTCCTGCCGTACCGGAGGCGGCATCGGAGGACGAGGTAGCACCGGAGGACAATGTACAGATCGCGTCAAAATCCCGGAGCAGTGGTCCCGTTGTCTTACACGCTTTACAGGACTATCCAACTGTTTATGCTCCCCGCTAAAGAGTTGACTCGCTATGCACTCGGCAAATAAGTTGGTGCTCGACTGAATAATCTTTTGTATCACCTGTTTAATTACATGTACGAACTACCAGGTATATGTTTGTGGATTTGCGTTCCTTGGCAGCGCGTTCGTTCAGTGTTGCACGTTCTAGGATCCGAATATACGGTGGTATTTAGGACCCGTACATGTCAACCCCCATTGTGCTATTCGAGCCGCGTTGGTTCGAAGAGGAATCGACGCTCCATCGAATGCATGCCCCCCTGAAGCACGCCCCAGGAAAGCTCTACTTATGTCGATGACCATGGAGTAGTATCCGGAACGACTGTGCACCCGTAACAACTAAATCTTGTTGTTACTCATGTTCTTGGTGTTGTTCGACAGGACCGGCGGCCGTTCGACCTCAACGCCACGCAGGCGCTACCGGTGGAGTTGCGTGCCACTTTTGCTGCCTACGCCGTACAAGCCGACGGAAACTGCCTGTGGCGCGCAGTTTCTCACGGCCTGTAGGGTGATGACTCCTTTTGGCGCCAGCTGAAGCTTGTCGTGCTTGGGTACGCCGCGGCGAATGCCGAGGATCTCGTGGGAGAAAATCGTCATCTGCACGCCTCTTCCCTGTACTACGAAAACGGTGTTCACGAGAAGTTCCAGGTCGTCGTGGATGGTATCCTCAGCGATATGCCGGATACCTACGAAATGATGCTTCTGTCCCATGTGGCCAAAATGTGCCCGGCGAAGGTTTGGGGTACTGGTCTGTGCGCCTATTTGGCCTCTGAAGCGTTGGGCATCAAGCTGAAGGTCGTTGACCCAACTGACATGAGGTCGAGGAAGAGGCAAGACGCAGAGATCCCGGAAAGGGGTACAGGCAGGAATGGGTCAACCTTCGACGACCAGCGCGTGTCCCGGAACTTTTCACCCTACGGTGACCCGTGTGAGTGGTACTTACCCGGTTCCAACGGCGAGAACGGAATCTTTCGTGAAGAAGTCGTAATCGTTTTCGCGGCGTTCGGTCAGTGCGTCGCCGAAGCTGGACTCGTGGGAGTTGGAGAGGTAGGCAAGGACACGAACGTGGGGGGCTTGAACCACTTCTCTTCGGTCATGAGGAAGGACGGAAGCTCAAAGCCATTCCCTCTCCATGTGTGCTCGCCACCTCGCTTCTCCGCCTTGGTGAGCCTGCCGCGTGTTGTGTCGTTTTAGTAGTTGGTATGTTGGTGTGCGCAGATGACCCCGGCCTTTGGTGTGACATGTAGGGGTAGGCTTTCGCGAGTCATGTAGGAGAATAAATGCTCGCCTGATTGGAACGATGCTATGGCTGTGGGGTCAATCAATACTGCACGTCTTGCTACATAGACTGAACTCCAGGCCGTTGGACAGTATTGTGCTGATAACGAATGACCGCTACTTCAGTGACAACTCGTGTAACGTACATCACGTATGCTAGCAGACCCCCAATAGTACATCCACTTTAAAACGAGTCCTTATTTTAAACAACACTCCTTATTTTAGCAACCCGTAATGTTCCCCGCCCGTGTCGCTCATGAAGGATGAAAGGCTACGACAAGAAAGCATGGCTGAGGTTGCTACATGGGAGAAGAAGCAATCAAGTAGGGCAGAAGCAGCGGCGGCAGTCGCAGAAGCGCAACGCCTCAAGGACGTAGCCGCGGCAGCCGCAGCGGCGAAAGTCGTGGAGGCGGCACGCCTCAAGGGTGCAGCAGCGGCAGTCGCGGAGGCGGCACGCCTCAAGGATGCAGCGGCGGACGCCGCAGAGGCGGCAACGGCCGCAGCAGAGGCGGCAGCGGCCGCAGTGGAAGCAGCGGCCGCACAGGCGGCCCAGAGTAAAGCGAAGGCAGCGACCGCAGCGGCGGCGAAGGGCAAAGTGGTGGCGGCGGCCGCAAAGGTTAAGGCGGCGGAAGCGGCCGCGGAGGCCGCAGAGGTTAAGGCGACGGGAGCGGCCGCAGAGGCGGCAAAGGCTAAACCGGCTGCGGCGGCTACAGAGGATGCACAGACGAAAGCGGTGGTAGCTTCTGCAAAGGAGAAAGCAGAAAAGGCGAAACGGAGTGCAGGAGACGGAGCAGTGGCTTGGCTAGAGAAAACTGAAGCTATGGTAAGAGGCATGTATATGACGATCTCATCAGGGAGAAAGCTCTTCAAATGACGAGTCACTGCTAAGCGATTAGTATATGTTGGCCGTGATTGTGCGACATTTTCCCATTTGATATTCAATAACGGCCGGTCGACGCGTTCTGTTTTCCATGTCTCACCCGCCGCTGAAAAGGAGCTTGAGCATTCGGTCCTGAAGACTGCCGAAGATGCGGCGAGAGCTGTCGCGAAGAAGGCCATGAAAATGTACAAGAAACAGAAGGCGGTAAGCTTTGAGTCCGATACAGGGGGCACCTTAATTAACAGTATCCTACAAGGTGATCATACTCATGGCATGTAGGGTTTGTCTATCACACGCGAAGGGCCATGTCGCATTGTTTGTGATACATGTTATCAACTCAATATTGGCGACGTAAACGCGTGGCAATTCTTCATCGTTCTACAGGCTATGGAACTTGCCTACGAATCTGGTATTGAACGCATTGCTGTGGCTGCACACGACCAATTGGACCGGGAGAGACTGGCTGCGGCGAAAGCGTCGCGTTCCCATGAGAAGGTGGCGAATAAAAAGACGAAGTTGGAGTGCCAGGTGAGCGATAAGCTGTCGTGTTGTCATCTACAATGAAGGCGTCCCAGACCCCGCCACCGTACATGTTTTTTGTTGGAATTATCGTAACATGTCGTCCCACACCCCCGGCGCCTTCGTCGCTCTGTCCTCGCTTCACCGTGCGTGGCAGATGCGTGCACACGCCATCAGCGATCACGGTGAGATGAACGATGACGGCGACGAGAGCGACTTCAGTGACGGCAGTGCCTCCGATTGCTCAACGGAGTGGGACAGTGGCTGGGACAGTGAAGACATGTACTCGTCTGAGGAAGGTTTGTAATCCGGGTGCCGATCAATGTGATTTGTCAATGCAGAAAGTCGAATTCAACACCTGGTAACCGACAAAGTAGGTACACTGTGCCTGTGTCGAGATGTGACGACCAGCGTTCCACATTATTATTTTTGCACCCTCCCGGCAGGTGAAAGTGATGAAGAGGACGGGGATCAAAACTCTGGGGACCTACCATCGCTGGAAAGTGGGACACAGTTCGGTGAACTGGCTACTCCGGAGGAGACGTGGGCAAAGATCTGGGAGGACATCAAAGCCGCCCTGCTCCGCCGTGGGTACACGTCCG
Source organism: Saccharina latissima (assembly GCA_034768055.1). NCBI lineage: Eukaryota > Phaeophyceae > Laminariales > Laminariaceae > Saccharina > Saccharina latissima. Next base: position 9,064 of record JAXFYO010001359.1, read on the forward strand.
CAACAGTCATACGGAAAATTGGAAGGGTGCGCTCATTTGATATCAAACTGATGAAGTATCGGCACATGATCAAATTGAGCAGTTTCAGGTGGTGTTGAGTCGTCCTTTTTTTAAGTCGTCCGTACTATACCGTTTGTCTTTCGTTGTTCTGCACATCTTGTCGCTACCATAGCTCGAAGGTCCCGGCAGCCGGTGGCAAAAGCAGGACCTCGTCTGCAAGTGTGCTCGTACGTCTACGTCGACACCAAAGGTCTCCAACGTCGAGAAGCAGAAGAATACCTCGTCATCTAGGGTAAGCCCCCGCCGTGGTTTAGCGTACCCCTCGCAATTTTAGCATCAACGATCGATGTTCAAATAGGGGCAAGTCGTTATTTCGCAACGGGCATACACGGCAGCTGGTATGCCGCCTGCTACCTCGTTTATAAGTACCCCCCTTACACGCACAAACCGCTGTGAATCCCAACTTCTGGCCCTTCCGCCCGTTTATGCTCTCCAATTACATCTGGACTAGTGTGGGTGTGCGTTCAAGGTGAAGGTCAGCTGGAATAAGGGAACGCCACCGACGATGGGGAAGGTAAGGTCAGGTTGTTTTTTTGTGCGCGAATTCCAGATGCAGATAGCGGCGCTTCTTGTACCCAGACCCCGCGGTGCTTGTAACGCTTTGCGTGCGTTCACTGCCGTATCACACAGGTCTGCTTGAAGCACGTTCCCGAGTGTACGGCTAGGGCACACACGGCGAAGAGGTCAAATTTCGTCCCTTTAGAAAGAATTGTGGAGGAATTTGAGGACGACCTTCGACAGTGGACGCGGACAGGGATGACGACTTTCGGCATGATTAGGGTGGTCGCGGAGCGCTTTGCGCCTCTTGATTTGGGATCGCCCGGCATTGAGAAGGCGAGTGAAACGGTACACGTAGGAGTATGGTGAGGTTCCACTGCAGCACGAAGGCACCGACCGCAGGCTTTGACATGCTCACGCTGCACGAGCGTGATTGGCAGACATGACAAGGGCCATTTTTGAAGGATACTTATACTGCAAGGTTTATATGCCATTTGGCATGTTTTGACCAATTTTGTTTTATAGATATTTCTACGTTTACCATTTTTTTATTGTTGTTTCCTTGGTAAGGGACGACATTAGAGTGTTTACGCTCTTCCAAAAAAATTCAAGTAGTTGACGATCTGTCTTTTTCGTCTCAATTGAAGTACCTCCGCCTGGCGCATTTTGCAAATTTCCGGATTTGTAATAATTTGTCAAATTCGTTAGATATTTTGGGGAAAGTACAGACATAACCAATCGATTGCTCAACGCTCAACCTATCTCGGCGGTAAAAAAACGAGTCGAGCGTTCGAGCGTCGTTGTCGTCGTGTTCAATCGCTGATAACCGAGAACGAAAAGCGGAAGCCCGCCCACTGTTGGCCTGTCTTCGTAGTCTTCGGAGTTGGCCAAGTCAGGTGTTGCTGTGACGCGATTTGCACAACTACCGCGGCTACTTCTGCGGCTGCTGCTGTTTTGTGGCCTCAGCGCGAGGCAACACATGTAGAGGCCATGCTCGATGTGGGTTCCTCTTGTACAGAACAGGATGGAGGGCGTCTCGCCCAAAACACCAAACAGGCTGTGGGTTAACCCGCCCTGCAGCAAATAGCCTAGATAAGCACTGATCAACTGGCTTGACTACGCCGTGGGGTCGGCGGCTCTCCAATCCGCGGCTCTCCACGGATAGAGCAACATGCGCGTGTGTGGTACGCGTGTGGTAGTAGGTGGTGCCAGCAACCACGGCACCCTCTATATATGACAGTGTGCTGCAGCTGTCCTGCTTGTTGTGTTGCATGTGGTGGTGCCCTTTGTGCGACGCGTGGTGGAAGAATCTCGTGGTTTCAAGCGGGCGGATGGTGATTATGTTTGTGTCGGATGTGATTGACCAACCACGGCGGTGTTATCTAGGCTCGGAGAGACGTTGACCAGCCGTACAACGTGGCCGTTGTCCATTCCGGCTCTTATCAATACTTTCTGGCTGATCTCTATTAACCTGCTGTACTTCGTGGCGGAAAAAGAGTTGTGTTGTCAGAGCCCACCTCACACCGCGATGGGTGATATGTAACCCGTAGTGCATGCGATCCTCCCTCGGTCGTCCCAGGTAAGAAATATGGTGGCGAAGATGCGACGCGAGCTGTGGTCGACGCCCGGAGACGCACTTCATCTGGTGGGGTCGTTGGAAAGCACACCTGGCTGCTATGTCAGATATGAACTAGACGTGCACGAGCGACTCAAGTCGATTTTCTGGTCTACCGCAGATCAGCAACTACTTGCGCAGCAATACGGCCACGTGGTTATTCAGGACAACACCTGCCTGACGAACAAGTGAGGAACATTTGTCAAAATGGTGAAGGCATACTCTTCATTGCCCATGGTTCGCCAGATGTTGATCCTCCCTTTGCACCTGTAAACTGTCTTGCAATCGTGGTCTCGCCGAAAGCGTCCGTCGTTTGTCCAACGTCTTCGTTTGCTCGTCGTTTGTGCAGGTATGACCTGAAACTCATGCTGTTCGTCGGCGTTGATTCAGAAAACAAGTCGGTTGTTTTTGCTCAAGGATTCTTCTCTGACGAGCAGACGACATCGTTTTCGTTCGCCTTGCACCATTTCGTCCAAATTTGTGGGGGGCACCCTGAGGCGAGTTGCGCATGAACGCCCGAGACACTTGGGTATTGTTATATGTACGTCCATGAAGATTTTACGGGAAATTATTGAGCTACTGCTGCAGCTGTTGGTGCTATAAAGCAGTACGGCCTGACTGGCTGGTTGGCGCTTGGTGTAGCGACAGGTGTTCGGTATTGTCGTAGTCGAACTGGTTACCTTTGTTGCTCTTGCTCGCCTCCACTTCTCGTGGACTCTAAAAGTAATATCATATCACGGTCTCTTTCGCACTCGCGTTCGACGCCGTAACGGACTGCTCGTGTGTATTGCGGCCGGACCTGAAGGTAATCATTACGGACGCCGACGTTGCCATGACAAGCGCGGTTGCGGAGCACCTGCCAAACACGGTGCACCTGCACTGTCTTTGGCATATGATGAAGAATGTTAAGAAGAAATGCCAAGGCCCGCTCGGGAAGAAGACGTCAATCCTTCAGAACCTCCTCTATGCTTGCGCATACGCCACTTCAGAGAATGTGAGTGGCATGGTGAAAAAACAAAAATGATCGATCATAACGGTTTCGCCGCGGTTACTGCGCGTTTGTTGCGCTGGCGTACACTACAAATTGATTGCGCAGGCCTTATCATCATTCACCGTCGCCGTGTCGCTCGTGGACGGGTTGCAGGCATTTGACGGGATATGGGAGAAAATTAGGGAACTTGCCAAGGACTCGACGTCCGCACCGTACCTAGACGGGTACCTTTTCCGGTGAGTCGATGGCCGTGTCTACATGAATGCTTTACGTTCCCTCCTGCCAGACGCACCACAATGCCTCCGCTGACAGTACGATCCAAAGCACGTATTAATCAAACGTTTGACTCACAGGCACCGGAAGTACTGGGCCCGCTGCTACCATCCGACCGCCATGACCCTGGATATGACAGCATCTTCGAGGGTGGAAGGAGTCTTCGGCGCGATGAAAACAGGCCGCATAATCAACAGAAAATCCACCTTGAGCTGGGTGAAGGAGGAGCTGGCCAAGAGAGTAAGGGCATGGGCTGTAGAATCCACCTTGTGAGTACGTACAGATAGAAACGCGTCGGGACTGGGCGGCACTAAAGTTGGTGTCGAATCCTCGACATCAGCCACCTTGTGTAATTAAAAAAAAACGGTATGCAAGCAGACTGCAGAAAGTCTCTCTTGAGGAGGGATGAGACATATTGAGTACATAGTAGCCTTCTTTAGAAAAGCTCCGAGGAGAAGGTTTGAGTAAACAAAAATGGATGGTGCGGACCTCTGTAGTCTATCCAATCCATGCCACCACAGCGTCGATCCCCGCCCGAGTCAACCAAGAGTCTTTCCAAAGCACAGACTCCAAGCGCAGGTCACCCCATAGCGTTCGGGTTAGGGTTCGGCTCGGGCGGTTGTTGGGTCAGGTCGTCGTCCCGTCCACAGCCACTGCTGTAGCGGTCGTCGACAGCCACGACAAATAGCAGCTGAAATTATAATCAGCCAAAACATAACCCCGCACGCAGAATCCAACTGAAAACGATACGACCAGTACGTGGTCGGTCAGACCTGTCAATATTTTGATTATTTATCGATTACCAACCCCCCGCCAACCACCCACGTATTTTAGTCTATCTGAAGTAAAGTTTTGTCACGACTTGGAACCAAAGAAATTTCCCGGGATAACGTTGGTCTAAAGATAGTTAATACAACCTCACATATTTCCGTATTTCGTACGTCTGTGACAATGGATTCGATCGTACGTGCTCGCCTGAACGCCCCCTGGCTGCCCTGTCTTCCCTCTGCGCGTGAACCGAAACAACCACGACAATAGTCGTGCGAACACGATACCCGCCGTCAGCACGAAGATGGTGGAGGGCGTTTTGCTCGACTCTTTCCGGCATTTGCTGGATGAACTAAATAGGGTCAAAGTCAGTCACTACGCCCACAAGGTGGGTGGAGACAACGGTAAATCTAACGGAAATATTTCATTGCAGCGACAGAGGTGGCGTAGAGAGCCTGGTGCTTCTTTATAGCTACAGAGTGGACTACACCTTCCTCCCCTGGACCTAACATGGAATGTGGTGATGATATTTAAGCTCCATATCGCGCGCTCCCTGCATGATAAATGATTGCTGCGCTTTACGAACCCCCCTTGTGCAGAAACTGATGGACGAAGTACACAAGAGCTCTTTGTACGATACTACACTCTTGGCAGATGGGGATCATGCGAACGACTTCCTCAAGAACCTGGCAGAACACAGCAGTGATCACCACGATGTGTGTCGCGAGGTGCCGCTGGAAGGCTTCGAGGATGGTTACGACCCCTTGGGTCCAAAGTTTGGGGCGACATCTTTGCCGTCGTTTTCTGAACTTGTCGAGGGTGTCCGGCTAAGTTCTGTCGTTAAGGTGGTTATTAGATACGGAAACAAGGAACAAAGTGGCCACATCGTTGTTGTCGGGCCTGATAACTTTCAAATGTGCACTTGCTTGCAGATGCTGCGGTGTGGCTTGCCATGCAGACACATATTGGTCGCACTCTTTACGAAGCTGGAACGCGGCCAAGAGTTCGATGGCGATTGTATCCACCCGCGTTGGCGATCTACTTGTAAGGACTGGAGTATAAACAAGGCGCCACTAAGTGTGTTCAACGGGCATGAACGAGGGGTTTATGAGGGGGGATTCACTGGTGATTGTGGGGGGGTAGACATGGGGGATAACACCCATGTGCAGCGCAAAGTCCTAGCTTCGGTTGTCAAAGGAAAGTTTTTCGCGAACCTGACGGAGGCTTGCAACAAAACTGTAAGGGGTATGGTCGACCATTTTGATTTAAACCGCCCGGACAATTATGATAGAGGGATGGAGGTAGTGACGAGGTTCATGCGGGATGCGCAGGATTTTATGAGGGACACCCCCCTTTCTGGCGCCGCTCCGAATATCTCGAGAATACTCAATCCCCCCGATTCGACTGTCAGGAGTAAGAAGGAGACTAGGCATCGAGATTGTACGGAGCAACGTTCGTCGAGGAACAGGCTAAAAGACGCGTCGGTGGCCACCAAGAGTGGGACAACGTCGTGAGATAGTTCAGTTACTACTGACCGCAGTGCACTGCACTCGTGTAAGGCCATGGTGGTATCGGTAGAGAAAGGCCGCGAGGGGAGGGGGGAGGGGGGAGGGGGAGGGGTCAGTTGCTTGACCTGACCCGCTTAACTGCATGAGAAGGAGCGTGGGCACATCGTACATATGCAGACGTGACGTTCCGCACAGCAATTCATTCGAGCTATTTTTTTTCGTGTGCCTGGCCACTCGCGCCTGCTACGGTATAGTTTTCCGTCTCGTGTACGTCCGGAGGTTGTTGGCTGCACCCCGGAGCCTGAGGAGCATTAATTAAAATAACGCTTATACCTGGTACATCAGAAGGCGTAAGATATCGAGGAGGTTTATATTGGCATACGTTACCCCACACATGCCACCAGGGTTACCTGTAACACAAGAATCTCGCACACTTGCTTTGTTGCCGCTGTTTTCGCCAGGAAATGATTGCTGCTTCGCTGATGTCGTTTCCGACACAGGAGATATACCCCCACCCACCCCTCCCCCGGGGGGCTGTGCCTTGCGTTGTCGCCTGTACTAAAATCAAAAATGAATTCATACCAATGACAGCATACAATACACGACACCTATTAATAATAAGAAACAGGAAATATGGTCCAGGCTTGATTTCTTCTTTGAGAGAGGGTGCTTTCTACCCTAATTGCAAGACAAACGACTCCCGAATTTCTTGGTTTTCTCTAAAACTTAGCCCGGCTTTCTTTTTGTTTTCCTATTATTAATAGATGTCCTGTATTCTACATACGAATTTATGTATGTACGATATGTAGAAGGATCATGCTACGCCCCGCGTTGCACGGCTATATCACATACGCGAACTATCCCTTCTCGTAACACTGGAACCACACTCAAGGCCACACCAGACGCCTCGATTTCTATGCTTTATCCTATATATGGGGGGCCACGCCAAATTCCGCGATTTCTATACTTTATCCTTGATAATAAATAGTAAGTCATACTTTGGTATTTTATGAACCGTCTACGAGCAGGGTGAGCGCGTGACGCGTGACAGCAGTAGTGCGAGTAGGACCAGGCTTCAGTTCACCCTGCGTCGTATGTATGACTCCTCGCGTTGTACGAAGTAGTTCGGGCACAGCGTTTATCATCCCCCAGCCAAAAGCAGTTGTCGGTGCTGTACCAGGTAGTCGGCATTTTTTGGCGTCATTTTTCATTTTTGCCCCTCTCAAGCCTCGAAGGATGGGGTGAAAACTATTGACCGCGATAAACTTTACCGCCAGATGCTTCATGAGACCCCATGCCGCTGATAATGTCCTCTGGTGCTGATGGTGCTGGTGTGTTTTCAAGCTTTGACTGTTACGTACTGCTGCTGTACCGCCAAGGAACAAATAACTGCTCGTTCTCCTCGTGTTTCCGATTGTATCATATAAATATGTGCAGCATATAAAGAATAAAGAGCATGTGCCTGATGTGAAAGTAATATTATTAATAATATTAATAGTAGTATCATATATTTAAAAAAATAAAAAATAAAAACAGCTGTGAGCTCGAGGA
>JAXFYO010001450.1:2537-13040 GCA_034768055.1 Saccharina latissima
ATACTATCATAATCATAATCATCATCAAGGAAAAGCTGTGGTTCTTGCTATTTGTTTGCCGCCGACTCTACTGGTCCACGATTTTTCCGCGCTCAGAGTTCTCTTGAAGTTCAGATATTTTAGTCGAAGATGCTGCTGTTGCACGTACGCTAAGACGGGAGAATGGAATTTTGTTTCAGCGTGTTCGCCACCTTACCAAATCCCCACATCTCCGAAATTGCAGAGTTCATCAGGGTGCATAAAAAAATGAATAATCTCAAGGATTGGTCATTAACGTGACCTTGCGCTCATCTCCTGGGTACGTTTAAGCAGGATCTTCCCCAATGCGCTCGTGTGCCCCTGCCGCCAGGTCGTGTGCAGTGTTAGCTGCTGAGGCGGTGGAGACGGCTGATGCTACTGGCGAGCCTCTGGGCGACGGTAGAGGGACCCTTTCCAAAACGGTCGACCACCTCCTGGAGGTCAGAACAGCTTCTTGAAATCGCATGTCCCGACGTTAGAAAGACCCTTTCCATAGCAGTCAAACAGACCCTCCTGGAGGTCAAAAGAGCCTTTCGAAAAAAGCTGTTTATTCCTTCTTGTCAAGAGAAAGTAATTGTGTCATGACAAGAGGAGATCGGCTGAGCTGCCCGATAGTTTTGGGAGTATTTAGGCTCCGGCGTTGTGCACACTTGACTCCTCTTAAAGTAGTTACATGTTCCCCGTGATCAGATAATAACTCCATGCCCATGATAAGGCCTCTGATACGTTTGATGGACGCTGGCTGCTTTGCCCCCCGCCGTACCTTTCCCTCTTCCGCTTAAAATGGAAAACCCTTAACCTTTGCAGGAGTCTCCTTTGGGGGCGCTTTTGCCTATGCTGGCTTCTTCCGTCGCGCTACTCGTCGACAAGCATGGCTCCACGATGCTGGTGAGTCTTTTTTGGTATGGCGTCAGTGCTCTTCCTTTTTATGCAGTCTTCTGGAGGGCTGCATACTATTACGGGTGGGCTATTGTAGTAACATTTGTAATCAGAACCCACGATTATCCCAAAAACCAGGTATCCCCCTACGTTTACAAATCATATTTGGTTCTGATTGCTATGATACGCTCCCCCGCATTAGTCTGTAGGCGAGCATCGCGCAGTTTCTTTTGTTTCGGTTTTCAGAGTTTGGGGTTCGTGATGGTGGAGACGCATTGGTCTAGTCATTTTGACGATTCTGAGCACAGCAAATCAGCTACGTTTTCGCTTTTCTACAACCGATTTAAAATTGACAACACGAAAAACGGATGAGGAAGTGTGGTGGGCTTAACCTTGTGTTTTCCCCATCCGGCGGATATGAATAAAAAATGATTGTAATAGGTAATCACCATTCACGCGTTTTCACTGAATGACCCGCTAATTGTTTTGTGCCCGTCGATGCAGGGATTGCTGAGCCGTATGGCGCAGGAGGTTGCAGGGGTGATGTCTTGGGTTTCGGAGGTGCTGGAGAGGGTTCCGAGGGATCGGTTGGCCTTGGCCAAGGGCACCAAGGGGCCGAGCAAGATCGAAAAGTCTATTGTAAGTTTACTTCGCTGACTGCCGAAACGCTTGCTGTGCTGTGCGGGTACCTGGCACCTTCTTGGCTGGACGATTTCGGTCTACCACGCTTGCTGTGCCGGGCGACTTCATAGTAATTGTGCAAAAATGACTATTATATTGACGGGGGTTAATAGGGTTTATACAAGGGTGAAATACTTATTTTTGTCTTCTTTTTAAGAGACGATGTCAGAAAAAACAAAAGACGTGTAGTACAGTTCGCGCTGTTGCCAACCACACGGAGTTAAGTTCGGTGGCAGTGCAAGCCCATCATTTCTATTCGGCCGATATGTTTGAATCGCCCGATGTCTCTAACTCGCCGTTCGTGTGGTTCAGCATACTTAATAGGCATGTGGCATGGACGTCAGTACGCTGCTGTCGTCCTTGTTGCCTCAACATCAAAATATGATGTGCCATCATAGGATCAGCGTGACGAAGGGATTTACCGTCGGGGCTTACTATCATAGTCCGCACCAAAAGTATAGTTCAGCAGATCTGTCGACATTTGATCGAACGTGGTATCGTAAGTTGTTCGCCACTACGGTGGGAGTCCTTGCCGCCTCAGCATTGAACACCAAACATTGCTACCCTCATCGAATGATCAACCCGACAAATGGCTGTACCGTCAAGGCTTACTGGCGTCAACGCCCTAAGTCAAAGCGAATACCGTGGTGCGATATTCCGTATATATAATCTTGAAACGTACGTCTGTCATTTTCATCGGTATCAGCTGATGTACTTACGTACGGAGCAGTGGCCGCATTGCAATTGGCAATGCAGGGCTAGCGCCAAGGGCGGAGCCGTCGTCGTACCACTAGCCATCTTGAAACCAACAATGCCAAATGTCCAAGCCAACACCGTGGTCAGATGTGCCGCATCATCTTGAAGTTGTGGCATCGCCGTTATAATGAGCGAAATATTTTACTGGCATGGGATGTTTTGGCCATCCTCGAGTGCTGACCATCCGTCCGTGCTGCTATATATAGGTCATGGAGAGCAAGCACAACTACGAGTCGCTGACGAACGAGCTGCTGTTCCTGAACATCAACGGTGCAAGTCGGATGGTGATCACGTTCGACGAGCGCTCTTCCACGGAAGACGGGTGGGTGTCGCTGCAGCACCCCCAATTGATTTTGTGTGGTAGCTGTTTCAGAAATATTTTCGATTTTCACGCTTCATCTTGTAGCCTTCGGAATGGGTCGCCACGAGGTTTTCTAGGCTTGACACGACTCTTTTTAGTTTTCCTATGTAGTGTATGGTGTCGACACGATGCCCAATCCCATCCACCACCAAGCGCGCAAACGTGTTGCCTCCTGGGAGCAGATCGTGCGAGCGCTGCCGTGATTCGGTTGCGGATGGCCTTGCCACACTTTTGCGGTCGGACGCACGACTATCGGCCCTCGGAACGATCTGCCTTGGTACCCACGTTATTTTCTCCCAGGGTAGAGAACGGATGTGCTGCGTTTGGGAGTCGGGCGATTTTTGTTTTGGAGTTTTTTTTACAGTATAGACAGGTTTATATGACATTTGGCTGACGCTTCCATGTATGAGGGTCGTTGTATTGAGACATACCGGTACCAGGTACCAATCATACCGTCCGCTTACGCCGTTTCAACTTTGGCAGGTACGACTTCCTGGTGTTTTGGAAAGACAAATCCAAAATCGAATCCTGGCATCCACGAACCCCTAAGCTATCGGGGTCCGGATACGCGTGCAATTTCCCGGGGTTCGGCGGCAGGCCTCCCTTGGTGATCGAATCTGACAGGTACGGTCTTCCCCTTTCGTGGGCAACAGCTGCGAAAGACAAATACAACACTGCGGAGGATAGCACTGTCATGGCAAGGCTGTTATGGCAACAATGTCAAGGCAACACTGCCATCACAACACTATCATGACGACAATGCCATGGCAACGCTGTCATGACAGCTCCGCCATGACAAAACGTTTCGACTGCCTTCGTCGCAAATTGCCACCAAGTGGTTTATCGATTGGCCTTAGTGACGGTGTGATAATCCTGCCAGTTTTGTTAGTGTGTCCGGCAACATTCGCTTCCTTGTGCTTCTCTCGTTTAACGCTCTCCCCCCTCCCTCATGACAATGTGCTTGGAGAGTAGAAGACTCTAGTCCGGTTCTGGTGCAAAATCTGGCAGCTACTGAGTCGAGCACCTTTAAAGTGTAGGCAAGCGCGCACCGCGCACCTTAAAAATGTGGCCTACCAGTACGTCGTATTTCCATGGCGTTTGCGGCGTTTGCGCACCAAAAGCAGCTTGGTGTGCTTTTTGTTATTGAGTGGTTGTGTTTACCCTCGTAATGCAGAATGTCGCTCGTTGTTGTATGTTCTTCTTGCCCCGTGTTCCTTTTCGCCCGCTGCCAGAGCGTGGGTCGAATGGAAGACGGACGCGACGAACGAAGACTGGGGTTGGAAGTTCACCGCAGTGGCAGAGGTCAAGAAGGTCGGTCTACTTGTGCATGCCCCCCCCCAAGTGTAAAGTGTACTCCTCCGGTAACATGCCGTCGACGCAATAATTCGTACTGGTATATAGTTTGAGGTCAATGAAGCCTCTTTGCTGCGACCAGTCTGAGACTCTCACCCAAGGCCACTAACCCCGCGTTGATTCGCCGGTAATCAACGCGGCACCTCGTCGCAGAGAGTAGTTGCCCTGGTAAAATAAACACTAAACGCCTTGTGGTTCTAAGAGTACCGTGGTACATCGTGCGACGTTGTATTTGATGACGCTATACACGCTGTCGACATCGGCTGAACGCAATTTTCAGTCAACGCCAGATATCACACCATCTTCCCCAGGCTTTTGTTTGTCTAGTGGAATTGATGGGCCGTTCACGGCCAACTGCTGCCACGCAAATTGTGAACCACGCCCACCTTTTCTCTTACTCCAATCACCACCACCACGACCACCAAGCATTCCAACGTGGGAACCCCCAGTGATTTGCTTGCCGTGGTCGTTGGGTTGAAGCCCCTTGCGTTTGGGCGACCCAGCGTGTGTATCCCCAGAACACCACCGGATTGTTTTTTCCGACACAAAGCGGACCATTTCTGAAACTCTGAACGGTACTCGTACAGGTGGCGAGCGGAAGGGACGGAGGCGGTTATTGGCTGCTCGGGCTGGACCGACAGCTTGCAGGCGTCGGGGCGGCTCTAGCGGGTTGTCTAGTCATCTCGAAGCCATGGGGAGGCCAAGCCGAGGATGACAACGCACCATGGTGGGTAGAATGGTTGAATATTTCGTGCTTCGCTTGATGAGCATGCCTACGGTTGATAGTACATACCTGGTACCGTATACTTCAAGTTAATGTGGCAATAAACGCTTTTTTATGTGGAAAGAGAAGCTCCTACAGTACACGATACCACGAAAATGTGAGTTACTAATTTCAGGCTCGTATATTGCACGAAACATCAGAAAACCATATAGATAGACCGAAATTTGTGTAGTGTACGATACACACTGCCTCAGGAACAACGAGTTTGAGCTTGGCTCGAGAGTTTACTATCCCCTTTAGGCGCCTTTAGGCAGTGTTAGGCAGTATTAGGACCGGACTCCCGGTTTGGGGACAAATTTCTTGAAATTGAACTTACTGTAGTTTTTTGTTGTTTACAGTGCAGTTCTAATATGAGTAAGCGCTATCGGGCACTGTATACGCCTCCAATGGGAGATTGGCATGTCTCTCCCCGGAGCTGACACCTCTGGTTCTAGCCTGCACAATAGTCGTCATTCAAACCCTGGTCGTTGCGGACGGCGTTCTGCCTCTATTTAGAATTGAGAAGCGCACGAATCAGGAGTCTCACATTGAAGACTTGCAAATATTGAACGCCACGCGTCGTCCGTCCCCGTGGGGGACTGTTTACGACTTGGCCTTTTAATAGCTTCGACGAAATGGTTGAACATACTTCCATTTTCACCCATAACGCTAACCCCAACCACCTGGAGAAAAATCTCGGAATGTTCTAGGATGTAAGGAGGAGTTGGTCATTTTTGTCGAAGCTATTGATTGGCTAAGTCGTAAAACGCTACTGTCCCCCGCTGTCGCCACCGCCGCTGCCGCCGCCNNCCGTCCTTCCTGTCTCCTCCCGCTAGGATGGAAGACGATATTTTGGCCGGTGCAAAGGATGTATCCCACCAAGCCACCATCGCCGTGGCAGTGGCACCTTCGCCGGTTACGGGTCCCGCGCCTTTCACGTCAACTCCAGTGTCGAGTTCAACACCAGCTGGAGCCGTGGGGGTGGGATTGCCTCCCTCTGCAATGCCCGGAGAATCCGAAAGACAGCGTGGGAGGGTCGGGTGGGGAGAGGACGAAATGCGGGCGGCGGAAGCAGCATCTCCTCCGGACCTTGCGCTGCTGCGGGAGGTGGTGGATAGACTTGAGGGCACCGGGGGGAGCGCGTGAGTGTCATGCTGCGGTAATAGCGATAGCGTTGCGACAAGCTGAGCTGTATTTTATATTTTTCTGAAACCGTCAGTGGGTACCCCAAACGGAACGTTGTATATACAGACGAAAGGAAGTCAAATGGCGTTGACGGCAGTGCCAGGATTCATACCAGGTACATGTTTTTGCCTGGTTCAAATACGGTTGGGTGCTGTAAAGCGTGGCTGCAAATTCGTAGTACCAGGTACGTTCCTTTTTTTGCGTTCGGGAAGTAACGCTGCGCGCTTGACGATACTGGTACGGCTATGTACGAAGTGCTAATTGCCAAGTTTGGCCCTGTCGTGCCGCTCTAATGTGTGCGTGCGCATGGATGCACCGGGTATATCCGCATTTAGCCGAGATGGTCCGGGTCAACAATGCTGTAGTTCCTATCACCATCTGGCAGTAGTTCAACCCCTGTCTAGCTCTCGTACGGGTATGCGCTCTCTGGTTGTTCAAACCTTTGTATTTTTTCGTACGTTTATGCTGCATGTAGGCTGTGCAAGGCTATGAGAGCGAGAGTGGGGGAAGACCAAGGGACTATTGAGGCTGTCAACCGCGCGGTGTATGCCACGTGCGCGGCACTGATTTGGCACCAGGGCCTTGGAGTGGACGCGCTGGCCTTGGCAGAGGGCAGGGTGACGACGCCATCCAAGGTGAGGGTGTGCTCAGGACTGTGCTAACATTTCCTTGCAAAACTGCGAACGTTGTTGCACACTAACTTCAAATATGTTTTCCCCCAAAATAGGGATTATGAAGTTATATTGTTTTGTATCATCGTTGTGATTTTCTTACTGCTGTAGATGCATCTTGTGCGTCGTTTTGTCTTCCAGTTACCTGTATGTTTTTCGTCTGTATGGCGTTGCTTCTATATACTTCGAGTGGTGCACAACAATGAAAATTCGGTGTCAGATGGACTGAGTTTATTTGATGTGCATCGTATCAAAGTTACACTGACAATATGGTTAATGCGCTATTAATAGACTAAAGGGTGCAAAAGGGGGAGACACAAATTATTTATTTCTACGTTCGAGGGAGACGGTATACCCGGCGTGTGTCGCCTATATAACACTACGTACGGGCCCTCTGCACTGCTGTGGCGTCGCGATACCTTGGACAGGCGCTGTCGAAAGCATGGAGGTTCGGGCAACAGATGCGGCAATACTTCGACTATGGAGACGTGCGCGACGCCGTCAATAGCCAGATGGAGTTACAGCGGCAACAGGTGCAGCGGCCATTATTTCGTTTTTCCGGCTGTCAAATCAGCTTGACATCTACCGTCACCAAGGTTTATTGTTTTCGCAGTTGTTTCGCCAGCGTAAAACAAAATACACGCCGATGTGTTGACTCTTAAGGACTGCGCCCACGTTTGTGGAGCCAAACTATTAGTGCTTGGAATTAGAGTTGGACATTTTTTGGAGTGGTAGAAAGGGCTTCATATTTGAAGTAAGAAGCCCACCCATTTTCGGTTGCTGTAAATGTCGCGGTGGCCCTAGCACCTCTTCCAGTAGCTTTGGCTTTCTCCCTGGTGAGCGCGTCATTTTACAACATAACAAAAACAAATATTGCTGTGAGTTCTCCCGATAGATCGGTCGATACCCAACTTTTCAAGATGCGTGTGTCATTCTTTTTCATTTGTTATTGCAAATACGTTGTTATNNAATACGTTGTTATTGCAAATACGTCGGATGTGAGTTCGACCCATTGAGTAGTTGATACTAAACTTTGTAAGCTGCGTGATACATCGAGCGCGCTTGTTCTATTTTCCCTTTATGATAAGGTGTGTGCACTCGACTTACAGCGTAGTAGTTGATGCTCAGTTTTACAGATTGTACAGGTATTAGGTCGTTCTTTTGAAAAAGTAGATATTTACGTGCCTTGCGGTCGCAAAATATGTCGCCGACACGTGCTAACTGTACCAAGTTTGACCCCACTTCACCTACGTACGTGTCAGGCGGTTGCTCTAGACGCCTCCTGGAAAAGCTCGAACTCCTTGGCGCTTGATGATGCGATCTCAACAACAAAGCCGATTCTTACCAGGGGGCCGTCAGTCTATCAAGGGGCCGAGGAGAAGGTTATCGCGGAGGTGTGTATGAACGGTTGGACATTTAGGGTATGCGGCGCGCCTTTCTGCCAAAGAGAAAGATAATCAGTTCGTAAAATATGCTCATGATTATCTGGTTTTCATTTGCCATAGGAGCAGTCAAGTCATGGCTCTCTAATGCCGTACGTGCTGTAGTTTTGAGTTGTAGCAAGAATAGGAGAAGCACAGTAGTGCTCATTCGTTTGTTCCCTGCCTCTCGTGCACAGCCGCGAGAGTTTGGACGAGGTACGTTTTTTTGCACGACACAGTTTAGGTGCACCCTTTACCGCAGGGTAGCGGGTAGTGGTTGTGAAGCTGCACGTCAAGTACCTTGATTGGCATGGCGTTTGTTTTTCTTGTGCTTCAGACGAATGTTGAGACAGTTTGTTCAAGGGGGTTGGTTGCTCGTCGAAGGCGGATAGTTGAGGGGATTATTTGCCGAGGAAAAACTGTTGTTGCATAGTTTTTTTTTGTTTTGTGTTTTGTTCGTTGGGGATGCACCGATCGTTGGGGTTGGTTCCCGATGGTTCGTGCAGTACTGCTGTCGACGACTACCGCTCGCGTGCAGAGTGAAAAAATCGAGAGTCAACCGATTGGAGCAACGCATGGTACAGACGTGGTACCTTGCATGCATTAAAGCCATTAAAGCCTCCTCTCACTATTAATACCCGGCTCTCGTTCCATGCCGTTTGATGCACCCACGGCAGGTAAGCGAGCGGATAGTCTCTCGCGCCCTCTTTCTGCTGAGCCTCCCGTCTCAAGCGGAACGCGTGTCAAGTCAGGAACAGTCTAAGCGCCGGTGGTCTGTTCTGGCAAAGCTTGGCGGCGCGGGAACTATGACCAAGACTACAAGCCAGAGCTACTATCTTGCCGAGGGTGGGTTGGACCCAGCAAAAACAAATCACGATGTCACTTTTGTGGTGTACATTGCGGAACGTGTCTTGGGCAAAGAGGCTGTGATATTGCGAGTCTTTTTCCCGTGTATTGGTTGTTCTGCTCGCCTACGGACATGTCCTGATTAATTTATACACCGTCGATAATGTTTTAGTCCAGATTCGGCGAATTGCGTTTGAAATTGATGCTCTAGGCGACCGTTGGATGGCAATTATTGATGCGTGCCTTTTTTGTTTTAGATGATTCGGTGACGCACAGTTTGTCCCTCATTTCATGCATGGACATATAATACGTGTCTGCGCACTTTTTTTACTATAAATAGCTCTGCTTATAAAACGATTGTTATTTGAAATACCCCTTTCCCCCCTTCTGGTCTATAGTCGTACGACTTCAACCATGCATACATGAGCACACACACCCACCTCTGAGCCTTGGATCGATCTAATGTTTTCATGCGAGTACAATACCTGGTATATACTTCCCCGTCAATCCACTCGTTTGCTCAAAGGTACGGAGAGCAGAGACCGAATTATTAGGGTCCTAGAGTGAGACCCAAAATTGGACTTGTATTACTGATGCATGCACTAGCATCTGTATAGTCGTCGACCGGCTCCTCCTCCTCCTCCTATCTTAAATATACATCCACGGTTTGTTTACATCGTTACCGCTATTATTAACAATAGCCCTTGGCAAACTTGTACTTTCAAATTCGACACTCTTCGCTTTTTCAACAGGCGCGGAGTTGTTGGAAAAGTGGAAGCATGTCGTCGACGAGGCAACAGCGATGCGAAAGCTGAAATCTATTCTCGTGTATCGCCGTAAAGCTGCGGAGATGCGGGAGAGGGCGAAGGCGAACTGCGGTGAGCGCAGGCCGCGTTGTGGTCCATAGCGGTTTGGGTGTTTTTAATAGATGGCGAATGTGTGTATATGCGTATACCTGGTACTTTTTGTGTAACAATATCAGGCATCTGGTATACTGCAATTAATTGAAATATGTAAGTCTGGATGTTTTTTTTGTATTGCCTAGTGATGGAGGAGAAGGGAAGACTACCGTGTCCATGGGCAGAAAAATCGCTGAGGGTAAAAGTTCCTACGAGTGAAGCTGGAACGTGAATGATAAAAAAAGAAAAGAAAATGGAAATATACTACGTACTGTAGTGCGGTGCAGCTCTTGGCCCCGCGAAACGAAGGCCGGCAAGACATGGCTCTTCCCTACGTGTCAACGTGAAAGGTATGCATACACGCCCCAAATGGATATGAGCATGACTGTTCGCTCACCCTGCCCAACTTTGCTTTCCTCTGTACCTTGCCTTGCAACCTTGCGTTGGGGTTGTGTCTGCTGGGTTGCAGTGAGTGAGCGCATCATGCAATTCGTCCAGTGCTCTGCTGATGTGGGGGAGTTGGAGCGGGTGAGGCAGTGTCGGGACCGGCGGGCTTCGCTGCGGGCGGAAGGGCTCCGGCTTATCCGAACGCTTGTAACCGCGGCCGCATCGCCGCCGGCAAAGGTGACTGGCCAATCGTATCTCTTCGCTTCTGCGTTATTTGCCGTTG
>JAXFYO010001851.1:1354-13603 GCA_034768055.1 Saccharina latissima
GACTTCCAGGCAAGCGAGAACGACGATGGTTTAAATTTAACATCTGACTCAAACATGCAACCGGGGTCCCCACATACTGTCCGCACGTTTATGGCAGTGATTATCAAGCGACCCGTTCCGCACGGGGACGTCAGTGTCGTATACTACCAGTGCGTTGTGCTCTTCATATAATAGTAGGTCCTTAAAACCAAGGCTTTTCACGGGGCGGTTTTTACTTACGATGCGGTGCAACTCTGTGCGGTTTTATCGCACCGCACCGGACCGGACCGGACCGCACGATTCTGCGTTTATATTGCCAAAACCGCACCGCACTGCACCGCACCGGAGCATCCGATTTTCTGAATTTTAATCCGCACCGCATCGCACCGTAGGATGATCTAAAACAAAAACTCCGCACCGCACCGTCGAGTACGGTGGGAATCCGTAGTACTGGCGTTCTCTACGGTGCGGATTGAACTGATATGTAGGAAAAACCCCCGCTCACTCTATCGTCGACACGTGTGTTCTGTATTAAATGACACGGTTTATTATGAGACGATTCGGATGCCAGGAATGCCGGGGGGGCGAAACTGCTCATACGTTTTTGACAAACTAGGCATGATATGTACACTATACTAAAGTAACAATAGCATACTCACATATATACATAAAGTTGCGCAAATTCCCCGAACTGTAATTTTTTTACTCGAAACACACGGTTTTTGCACGGTGCGGCTACGGTGTAAACCTACGGTGCACCCGGTTTCCTACTACGGTTCACGCTCAACCGCATCTCAGGAAACAATTGTTCATGAGATAACCGCACCGCACTCACCGCATGATCGTTGAATCAAATCAGCACAATTGACTACCGTAAAGAGACAAACCGCATGGCACCGCATCGTATGATTTTGAAACTGTTATATAAACCGCACCGCACCGCACCGCACCGTGCGATTCCTCCCGAGAATAGGTCGCACCGAACCGCGCTGTGTTATTTTAAAAATAGATAACCCATACACCGCGGAAAGCCTTGCTTAAAACACCTACATCAATGCAAGCGCGGGCGACGTTCTCCTTGCACGTACGGCGCGCCGAGTGTAAATATAAAACCTACATTGATGTCCGATCCACTCCTCCGCCTTGTCGCGCCACACATGACCAGGCGAAGAGCGACGGAGATGCAATTGCCGGGTGCATTGGCTGCCTCGATGGACTTCACGTCAAGACCCAAGCACCTTCGCTACATGATGTGTTGAACGTCATCCGGTACTACTCTGGATCCAAGGGTAACTACGGGCTGAACGTTCAGGCTATAGCTACGGCGAAGTACAGGTTCCTGTGCATGTCGTGTATTGCCCCAGGCTCGAGTAACGACTGGACGGCGTACTTGAGCTCTGCCATGTCGTCCCGCGTCGGGGACTTGCCTCACGGCTACTATCTCCTTGGAGATGCCGCGTACCCTCTCAGCAATCAGCTGTTGACGCCTTACCCTGGCAGAGGCCTGTCGCCAGAGTACGATTCCTTCAACTTTCACTTGAGCCAGCTTCGTGTAAAGGTAGAGCAGTCGTTCGGTATCCTCGTGTCGAGGTGGGGCATTCTCTGGAGACCTCTCAGGGTTGCTTTCAAACGCCGCCCCAAGCTGATCCAAGCGTTGTTCCACCTACACAACTTTTGCATCGACGAGGGATCGCCCGAGATAAGCATCCTCGACGAAACCATCGTTAGCGGTCACCGTCGGCCAACAATGCCAGCGGGGGTTCTACCACCCTCGTTCACAACCCCCACCGACGCGCGCCCTAAACGCAGAGGCGAAGTGGAACTGCGCAGGGGAATCATGCTTAGCCTCGACAGAGTTCAGCAGAAACGGCCTAAGCGTAATGTCGACCGTAACACGCCGCGGTAGGTTATGACGACAGTACGCATTGCCGATGCTGACAGCGAGTTCACTATTATTGCGTCAAAGATCGCTGCCTTGCTTGTTTCCGATGACGGGTTTGTCCCGTTTTGTCGTTTTTTTGTTTGACGGCGAGGGGGGGGGGGGGGCTATACCATTGTCTGGTTCACTNNGCCACTACGCATGTGGCCGCGCTTTTTATAATCACGTGGCGAACACCGGCCTCTGATATAATTGGAAGCGCAGCCGACTTTCGGGAGGTGTCCGTTGTATTTTGTCGCCTTTATTTTTTTTAGGGGGAACGTGGGGCTATTATACAAGATGAAAGCATCGTCCGTTGTATTCTCACAGAACAGTTGACATAAGACGTCACGGCGTGTTTTTTCGGGGTAGGAGTTCTTCACTTTTATGTTGTTGTGTTGTGCCACGTTGGATACGGTGCATTGTAAACTTTTTCTGTGGGCCGTTAAGTAAATCGTAAAAAGGGTCGTTTTGAAGGACACGGTGTAAATGGCGACATAACTGTTTTGAAACTGGAACAAATCAGCGACGGACTCTTCGTACACGAGAGACGTCTTCAATCAAAACGCGCGCTTGTTTGCGTGATTTCATGCATGATAGTGCCCTTTTACTTTTTTAGTTTTCTTGCAACCCGAGCATAGTTTGCGCCACGTGCATCATCAGCGAATCGTGCATGATACAGCGTGCGCCCGTAACGAATAATTTCCGTATTGCCTGCAGACGATGGTGACTGCCAAGCACCTTTTTATGCGCGCTTGTGTTGTACCTGGTAACCGTTTGTTCGCGACCCGTGCTCATTTAACTGGCGGTCATTATTGGTTGAAGAGCAAACTCCGTAGTTTTGTGTATCGTTTTCACTGATGAAGTTTCCACCGACATCCAATGCTGGCTGACGAGGCACTCCACGCACGGCTGTATGATATGTACGTGCTTTTTAATAAAAAAACGATTGCGAGAAAAACGTTCGCCAAAAAAACGTGCAGCGCCGCGAGCAGCATCGACCAGTTTGAATGGCAGTAGGGTGCGAGCGCAGCGAATTATATTTTCAAATAACCGCCCTTGGATTCTCCGAGCGGCATGTAGTGCTGATTGGCTATATATATTTTGCATGAAATAACATGCTTGCAAGCCACAAAGTGGTTAAACAAAAAGCACACAAAAAAAGGTGCCGCAATCAGTATGTATCGTGTCGCTCAGCGAAACAGTGGTTGTCGATCTAGATAACACAAAATAAGCAAGCTACAAAAGGCAACATAAACTCGCCGCGGCCGTCATCGAGCTTCAGTGTGTACGGCAGAACCGTGTAGCCGCAGTGGATAAAAAACTTTCGTCCTTGACCAAACAAAGGTTACAACCCACAAAGAAGTACCGCGAAAAACTCGTTGCGACGAGCATGGAACAGCGTGGACGGCAGTAGTATACAGGCCGCAGCGAAAATATGTTTGTCGAGCTTGAAAAAAAATAAATAAGAAAAAGACGACGTCAACTCGTCTCGACGAGAATCGAACAGCGTGCTCGGCAGCGCCCTGTTCCCTGCGGGAAAATAAAAGAACAAAAAGCCTTTATTCGGACAACGAAAAACCCGCCGTGAATACGTAGCGTTTTTAACCGTGTACTGTAATAGTAACGTGCGGCAGCAGCGAAAAAATGGCTGTCGAGCTTGATAAAAAAAAATCAAGCCAAAACGAGGCACCACGAAAGACTAGCCGCGACGAGCATCAAACAGAATGTACGGCTGTACGGTGTGAGCATCGAACAGTTTTCACGTCAGTAATAGCGTTCGGCTACAGCGAAAGACTGGTTGTCGAGCTTGATGAAAAAAATAACAACAAACGAGAGGCACCACGAAACACACGCCGCGTCGAGCATCGAACAGTATGTACGGAAGTACAGTGTGAGCATCGAACAGTGTTAACGGCAGAAATAGCGTGCGGCTGCAGCGAATATTTTGTTGTCGAAATCGATTGAACTAAAAAAAATAGAAAACAAAAGAGGCAAAACGGAAAAATCGTCGCCAGCACCGAACAGCAAGGTGTACGGTGGTAAACGTGCGACTGCGAATCCTTTGTGGTTGCGCTTGAGTGAAAAAAACAAACAAACCCAACATTGGAAATTCCGGTACGCCTGGTGAATACGAGGTAGTATATGTTATATTCATTAGCGAGGAGTAACAGCGTAACTAAAACTTCAGAGGGGAAACGCCACGCGCCGTCCTCCTCGGATTTTCGCCATCGGTCCATGCACACAGCCGCAACATCCGCTTCGTCCGAGATTCGACCAACTACGAACTTAACGGCGTGACACCAGCCTTCAGCGACCCGTACCCCAACACTCAAACCGCGATGAACCCGTGAAAAACTATTTATTTATTACATAATGTCCAGAAAACCCGACACTATCGCTAGGGAACAAAAAAAACACAGACAGCCAACCCCTTCGGAAGTCCCTACCTACATTTCAACAACCCAAACAAACAACACACTTGACGTATTGGCTCAGCCTCGATCGTCTCACAGCCGTTATATTGTGTCGATCGTGTGGAATCATTTGCAGTAGCAACTCCTCACAACGATACCGCCGGTTAATACCCCCCCTCCAAATGAAAAAACATATTTGGACATTTTAAGGCACGTTCTTAGAAAGGGCACCTTTTTCAACCGAACATGTAGCCCAACGCCGGAGGTTAACCTGCTACAACGCCGCGCTAAAGAGTGGGATGCATCCATCTTCAAACAGACCTGTGTACACAGCGAGCAAGTCCAACGCCCCCAACGATCAAGTCTCTGCCTGCATCGCCGAAATGTGCTTCTTCAAGTTACGTTCTAACTGAGCGATGAAAATCTCATCGGGGTCCTCCGCCTTTCTCTCTTCAAGAAGCTTCTGGCGTGTAATGGTATATAGCTCTTCGTGCTTGGCCAATACCTCTGCCGACCTGCNNGCAGCCTCTGCCGACTTACTTGCAGCGCGAGAGCGATCGAAGTCTAGAGCTGCCTGGGCTCGTTCCTTTCCGAACATCTCACTCTCCTCGGTCCCACGCGCCGACCCCCCGCCGGCTGACCCCCCAACGGCCGACCCGGAAGCCAACTGTGACCGTATCATGGGCAGGTACGTCTCCAGCGTCGCTTTCGCGGCCTTTTTCCGGCGTGCGTCAGCGCGCTTCTTCTTGGTAGCCTGACCAAGTTTCGCCGCCAAGGTCTTGCCAGTTCCACCTTCGTCGATGTCGTCGTTGTAGTCGTTCTCCTCGTTCCCACCGGCATCTTCCGACGGTCCGGCTCCGCCCAGGCCAGCTTCCGCCCTCGAAGTCTCCGGAATGAGCGTCTGCGTGAACTCCAGTAGCCCGGGGTGAGTCAAACAGACCTCTTGCATGTAGAGGGCGTCGGTGTCTCCTGAGATAACAAGGGCGGTGGGGGGGGGGGGGTGGGGGGGGCAGGGGTGGGAGGGGCGGTGTCAGGGTCGGTGGGGGGGGCGCACGTAACTCGAGCGAATTCCACAACAGCTTTGGGGAGCCGCTCCGAGTAGTGCAGCACAGCAACAGCAGCAGTAACGAGCACGTGAAGTGGGAGCAGGTCTTGGACAGCAGCGGGAGCAGCGGCAGCCGCCTCGTCGGCGGCAGCAGAGGCGGATGCAACAGCAGCAACAGCGGGGACGACGACGACTCCATGTTCCTGGACGCCCCCTCGCGCCCTCTCCAGCACACTCGCCGCCCAAGTTTCGACAAGCTGGCCGCCATGATACCCGACATTCCAGTCCGTTGGCCCTCTCCGTCTTCGTCTCCCGCAGCGACGTCAGCGGTGGAACTTATCGACAGCAACCACCGCCCCAACGTCCACAAGCCCAAATCGGCACTTGTCACGCCGACCTTGGATCCGGCTCAGCCGACGAGGGGGCGGCCGTGCAATCGGCCAGGCAGGCCGAGGAGGACGCTCGAGGATGACCTCCTCCGCGGTGGCATCGGCGGCGGTGTCCGCCAGGGCAGGAAGCTGGGCGGCGGCAAGCGTGGGGACGCGCCTCTGTCGTGCGGGCCGGCGATCCAGGGGGGTGGGCCCGTGGACCTCGCGAGGCAGGCGAGGAGGACCGCGAAAATCGAGCGGTACATGTACAAACGCTCCCGCAGAAAGTTCGCGAACTCCACACGCGACGCGTCTCCGTCTCGGTCGAGGCCGAAGGCGGCCAGGGTGCGCCCGAGGATGAAGGGAAAATTCGTCAAGACGGTTCCGGACTTCATCCCCGTTACGACTGCTGTGGCGACCGATAACTTCGTGGAGATGGACATGAAGCACATGGGAGGTGGCATGAGGGCGGCTGGGATCGGGCTTGGGAATGGGATGGGGATGGGGGTTGGGGGGGGGGGCGGGGGGGGGCGCGGCGGAGTCGCTAGGCGTGGCGAAACTGCGAAGCGCCCTATGGTAAAGCTGGGGCCTAGCTCGGAAGCGTGGCGCAACGCACTTCTCCAGTGCCCCGGTAACGGCGCTGTTGTACCTCCTGTCCACGGCGCCGTCCCGGATGGGGTGGATAGGTTCTACTGTCCCCCTTCACCCATGTAAGCTTTACTCCCTTGTTTAGGGAAATAACGAGACTGACTACTCCTTCTCGAGGAGTGGTTGCCTCGTTTGTCGTTCGTTATCATGCGAGGGTTGGGTTGGGTGGGTGGGTGTTTTTGAGGGGGGGGGGGGGGGGGGTATGATACATGTGACATGGAAAGCACGGTAACGAGAGAAGCGCGACGATAGTAATAAAGCGTCGTGCTTGTTTCCGTGGGCATTTTGAGTTGTGTATTCGTGAGGCACCCTGTGACAATCATTCTTTGGTACCAGGGGGAGCATTCGCTGAGAGTTGGAGGAAGAATTTGGGGGGTGTGATCTATTGCCTGGAGCGCGCCGATGTATCGTTGCGTGTAAAGATCTTGTCGGTGGCAGCCCGGGCTCGTTGATGTGTATGATGATGATGTGTGTGTACGTATGTGTTTTTTATTTCATCTTCTTTTCGTAGTGTCACAAATGCACTGCAATACTACACTCGTGCTACCCTGCTGTTGGTTCTTTCCTTTTTACGTTTGATTTGTAGGTTTACATCTCCCATTAATGGTTTGTACTTGTACTGTAGTTGCTGTACCCCGTTTTTGTCGTTTCCCCGTCTCCCGTCGTTATTTTCCCGTCTGCTGTCTGCTGTGCTTGTTTTTTTTGTCTCTTCTCGGTACGGGAGGGCAAGGGTAGTGAGTAGTGAGTGCGTGCGCTCGCGGCGTCGAGCGTAATGATGTGTTCGGTGTGTGAGGCTGTTGTACTGCTTTTGCTGTTTCTGCTGTCATACTCGTACGCTCTCCTTTGAAAACTTTGGTCGACACGAGGCGAGGCAGGCCTTGTGCGGCATCATCACATATTAGATAGATCGTCATGTAGTTCATGACGAGTAGTGTAGTTTTGACTCCCGTTGTTTGTGCACAGAAAAGTACGTACAGTAGTTTACATCTACAGAGTACTACGAGTAGATATAACATGCTGGCTGTTGGCCCGCGGAACCTTGGGTCGGCAAGTTATCACCCAGCATCGTGTGTAACATAGCGGTCCTGTAGGCTCGAGAGTTGAGTTTATTGCGATTCCGGCCGTTACGTCTGACTGTCAGACGTACGTAGCCACTCCAGGCTTGTCAGTCCCCTTGAAGATTAAGCCTTGCTTGAATAGGGAAGAAGTCGTCGTATGTACAAGGCCACCTTCTTGGTGGCGAATGCGATTCTGATTGATTGGTTAAAAAAAAACAGTACGGACGGTCTCGTAAACGTAGGTAGCGTCCGGAATATTCAGAGATTATCTTGTAATAGAGGGCCACCCTTTTACCTCGCGTCAAGTCAATTGCAGCCTGTGCTGTTCCCTTTTTTTTGTTTTTTTGTTTTTTTGTTTTTTTTCGCCCACGTGTGATTTATTAGAGCCTGGCGAGGATTCCTTTTAAATTGCAGACACCATCACCAATGTGACATTTTTTCTTCCATCTACTCTTATCTCTTTTTTTATTGTGTGTGTTTTTGTTTTATTTTTTTATCGTGCTCGCCGCCGAGTTAGGCCCAGCGATGCACAGCGCAGCAGGTGGCTTGGTCCTTTTTCCTCGCCGCCTTGCGAAGTCGCCACCGCAGATCTCACTCTGCGGTGTTTCATGTCTTTTTTTTGTTTTCCTTTCTTTCTTTTTTCGTTTTGTTCATTTTATTCACCTTGTTGTTGTCTATTCGTCCCCATCGTACGTATGGGCACGACCGTTGGTACCCGTATCGTGGCGCGTATCATCATTGTACTTGAAGTTACAACTGCACTGCTGAACCTAGTCTATACGTTGTGTGCGATTCTCGGTACAGTTTACCTGTCTGCTGGATTACTATTAATAGTACTCCTACGCTCGTATTGCTACTACTCTGCCTCTACTCTGCTGCCTGCTCGGTCGCACGGTCCGCGCCCCGTTCTGTTCTGAGTTCGATGCGTTGGTTGTCTGGCAACGCACTTGTCGCGCGGTCTCGCCTCCTTCTTTTATGTTCCTCTCTCTGCGCATACAGACCGCCCGAGGTCATCATGACTCATGGTTGTACCTCGTATGCTTGGCCTTGCACGATCTGCCACGTGACAAGTCTCACCACACACACGCATGAACTTCTTCGTGACTCTCGCTTGCGAGCTCGGGTACATTATTACTGTTAGATTCATTCACCCAGCGATGCACGACGGTTCATTGCAGCATTGCATATCGTCGTTCGTAGTCATTCATCATTGCCATATCATATGATAGCATGCCATGTCCTCGGTGTTTCTTTTTTTTCTTGCAGTATGATCGTCCCGATAACTGTTGCCAGCAAGTACTTTTTGGCCTGTGCTAGCATTTATTCCACCGGCGGGGCTCTGCGTACAGCACCACCAGCAGACAGGACAGCCGTAGTAGTACTCGCTCACTTGTATGATACCATCGTACCGGGGTTGGTCTACCTTGCCCTCTTTTTTTTTTTTGCTACCGCTGCTCGTTCAGAATTTAGAATTCAACATCATATATAAGTCGCATTACAATGTCTCATGTCAAGTGATGAACAGGAAGAAGAGTTGAGCATCACATTCATTTGTTTTACCTATCCTCGACTTCATGCCTGCTTTCTTACAGTAGTTCATATCATGAGCGCAGCACTCACATATCATACCAAGAGCTATGTGTATACTTCGAAGTACGTATTTAGATGCCCTCGCTCTCTGTGTTCTTGATGTCACTATTGTTCTATCATACCAGGTATCATATACTGGCTGTACGAACAATATGATTCGCTACTGTACATGTTACTCTATCTATGATGTTGCATATTGGCAGGGTGGACCGACATTGTGTACGGTATCACTGTGGTTCTCAGTTGTATACTCGGATAGTGATTCTGAGCACGGTTAGACATCAAGCAACATGGGCGCGCACGGACATGCGCAGCAGCAGCAGCAGCAGCACAGGCTATGCCACACCAACAACGAACGTGCGTCATCATTTTCCACCAACCAACCAACGCAGTCAGGCTCTAGGCAGGGACGGCTGTAACCTTTATGCTTCAGCACTGCAGCATGCCAATTGCAGTCAGCACTAATAATGGGTGCCAACGCTGTCAGCTGGCAAGAAAGACCTCAATGCCGCTTGCCTACTGCCTGTAGCATAATATACCACTATGTCCCGAAATATAAGCATCGTTTTTATTCAATATTAATGTGTAAAGGGTGCTTATATTTCGGGACAGAGTGGTATATGTACATGATGATGACCCCGTCACACATGCAAGGGGGGGGGCGGCAATGGTCTCCATCCGTCTTGGTTATTTCAGTCATTGTTCGGTAGTTACGTCGTAGTGTGTTGGCAACGGATGATGAGCATCCACATGCGCAATCATTGCTTTACGGCTATCCTGTGCTGCATGCTGCCTGTCTCCTGTCTGTGCTGGTGCTGGGCACTAACAACTAACAACACCAATAATACCTACAAAGCTCTTGCACAACCGAAAACCCCTTGAGAACGCAACCACGTTCTTGGGGAGAAACTACTTGGAATTAGTGTGTGGCAATCGTTGCCGTTGTGGGCTCAGGAATTATTTGCACCGACCACGAGGTGCGGTTGGCAACGACACATACATTTATGAATAATGACATGATACACACAGCAGAGGAGCAGTCTGAATACATAGGTTAGTTACTTCCGGTTCGCCCGGGAGAATGAGAGATGAGAGAGTGCACAACGTTGACGGGGGGGCAGGTCGGCTACGTACATACTCTACTCCCGTCTATCGTCGAGCGTTGCATACATGATACGACGGCGTTGGGCGTTGGGCATACCACACATATATACATGCCGCCCGATCACAATAAAAAAACGGAAAAAACAGGCAAGGGCGAGGAAAATAAAAAAGGCGGCCAAACCATCCACGAATCACCATGCGTTTGACAAATATTTGCACGAAAACTGGAAACGATGAGTAGTGTGGCCGCTGGCTTTAGCCACAGCAGCGTTGCCAGAGCTCTAAAGAGAGAGCCATAGCAAGAGCTGCAGCCCTAGCTCCAACCCAAGGCAGGGCGATTCGTGACTTTCTGCCTGCGTTGGCGTGCGGTATGAGTGCCGTTGCGTATCTCGTCGTGGCCAATCCGTCGAGCAAAAACAACCTGGGCACGTTGATTCGGTGTGCTGCCGCCTTCGGAGTGGAGGAGGTTGTCGTCGTTGGCGCATCGAAGTGGAGCACGCACGGCGCACATGGCTCTCACAAGGTGACTCTACGGCACGACGTGCCCCTGTTTGCACGCTGCCCCTCCCCTCAAGGACGCGACAGGCGTGTGGGTGTGTGGTCATGTACGCGTTCTTTGTCGAGCTGCTGTGATTTTCTGTACGTATACCGGTCTGGTCGTGAATGTAAGGACTTTTGGACGTGGCCCAAAATGTTGCAATCTCCCTTATATTTATGACCGCTTTGATCGTAAATATAAGGGCGTTTAAGTAAGCTGCAAAAAAATCCAATCTACGTTATATTTTGGGATTCTACTCGTAGAAGCAGAACATCGAACATCACGAACCACCTCCTACTCGTGGTTTCACTGGACCACCCGAATGGTCTTCTGTCTTCTGCTCTGGCGAGAAACGATCGTGTTGCTACTTGCTGACTGCTGACTGCTGCCCTCACACTGCTGTTGATACTGCTGACTGCTGCCCTTGAGCGAGTGGCCACGATTGTGCGGAAGAGGAAACCGCTGCATGATAATCACATCATGCATGTCATACGTAGAACGAAAAGCATAGTACAATACAGAGTAATAGCAGCAGTACCAATCGACATATTATACAGCCTGATACATCAGCCAGTACCGGCCCTCTCTCACTACGAGTACGAAGAAACCTGAAATAAGGCTCAGGCTGAATTTCTTATTCTGGGCGCGCGCGAAAGCACACTTTCTGATGCTGCGCTGTCTTATTTTGGTTCCCGAGAAGACGTTTTCCCTAGTAGTGCATCTTTGAATGGTGCCTTGGTGCACAGGCTAGCCACAGGAAGGGGTCAACTTTCTTGAAGCTTAGGCGCTGACTACGTAGGCTGAGAGCTTTATTTGTTTAAACTTTCAGGCTGCCTTTCTTGTGCGTTTTTTTTTCTTGAGCGGGCCGGTGCTCTGTACTCGTACCCGGCATGCAGTGTGCAGCATACTGATACTTATACTGACTGCTATACGTATGATATACCCGCGGCTTCGTGATTTGAATGAAGAACGAGTGTCACCCAACCCTGTCTAATTCCAAGCTGTTTGTCCCCAAAAAGAACGGGTGAGTGCGTGTTGTGGTTTGAATGTTGCCACAAGAGTCAAGAGTGCTTGCAAACACAACCCCTCGTATCATGCCCTTCCTTGATTCCAGATTGTTTGTCCCCAAAACATAGACGGGTGCGGGTGCGCAAACACGACAACCTCTCTGATTCACAACTACACAACCCAGTCTAATTCCAAGTTGTTAGTCCCCAAAACGTGAAGTCTTCTGCACAAAAACAGCGTACTTTTTACGTACCATGTATGATACAGAGTAGTGGGGCCTATATAAGGCGGCCTTGTGTCAAGCGATTTTAACCCGCCTTACCTCGAGAGGTCGCCTTACGCGCTAATAGAGCCGTTACCGCCCTATTGGCGTTTTGACATTCAAGGCGGTACTGACCCGCCTTATCTCGAGAGGTCGCCTTATGCGCTAATAGAGCCGTTAGGCCGTTTCCTATGCGGTTCGATTTTTGAGCTTCAGATTATGGTCCGATCGATTTTTCAGCGACCTAGTTCGAAAATCGAAACAGTCTTCTTATGCGAGAAAACACGGATTTGTTGTATCATACGTGCAGATAT
>JAXFYO010003209.1:0-14735 GCA_034768055.1 Saccharina latissima
TGTTTGGGTTGTCAAGCAAACACTAACGTTACTGCAATTGTGACGCTACCGTAGGCATACGATACTGTACCTGGCGTCTTGCACACATTATCATTGCCATACTGCCTGCGCGTGCGAAATTAGGTATGCCTTGTGTCTTGTATCGACAGGGCCGGCCGCATTTATAATCACTCCCAAAACGTGCGGCTCGTTTCCCCATACGTTGCAGCTAGCGCCCATTTTCCGGGTCTCCTTCTCCACAATACCACTAGTATAGTACTTCGGAGTATACTAATAGGGAATATCATAGGAAACGGGTGCTTACGAACTGGCCAGCGTGGTTCGAGCTTTATGAGCTTTACCTTGAAAAAAACAAATAACCCCGACTCTACTCCTACCCCGAACCCCAACTCAGACTATACTTCTGTCCGCAAAACTTCAGACAGAAGATAATAGAAACAGTCGGCTATCGGCTACCAAGATATGTTAGTGGTGGAAAACTGACAGAAAAAACTAATTGATATCTCTGGCACCGCGTTGAAAAAAATGTTTCGACATTGAGACTGGTCGTTCCTCAGCGCAGCGCATGCCCTGCATGCTTTCTTTGAACATCAATGGCTACAAAACCGAGCTCTCATTGAAATCCGTCGTTCCTCAGCGTAGCGGATGACATGTCTGGACATCAGTGGTTCCCAGAGCTCTCATTGTCACCCGCTATGATAGTTATTCACAGAGATAACGCCCCTGCCCACGTGATCTAACGTTACCCCCGAACCCGTACGACCCACTACGGACTGCTTGCCACCCAACGCTACGTCAAGTCGGCGTCGTCTTCGGAGACAGGTGCGCGCGCATCGTCGAGGGAGTTCCCACCGCTTCAAGCATTACATCACGCCAAGCACCGCCAGCAGCACCAGCAGCACGAGCACCAGCGNNAGCAGCAGCAGCCTCGGCAGCACCAGCACCAGCAGTAGCTGCCGCCGGTGGCGAACTATGTGCCGACACGGCCGACAATAACGCTGGCCCTTGCGCCTCGTCGACAGAAGACACCGAGGACAACGGTTCCGGCAAGGGTCGCGCGGTGAATCGGCGCCTGTGGTTTCGAAACATTGCAAGCCTTCCTGATTTGGCCGATCGAGTGTGGGATGCTCGCCTGATCGCCGACGCGGTTGAGGGTGATGTCAATGGGAATGGGAATGGTCATTGCCCGCGCACTGAGGTATCGAGTCCGGGGTTTGCAACAGGGGAGAACGAAGAGAGTGGACGAGAGCGAGGGAAGCGCGCTGGGATGGGCCTGGTAGCGCTAGCTTTGGCCCATAATTCGGTGGAGGTACGTACGCAGCGCAACCTATTCGCGGGGGACCGGCTAGCTGTTGCTGACAGGTACAGTCTACGATAAATAATATTGCATAGTTAGTATGTCCATGTCATTCTCCACCTACAGTACGGCACTTAAGAAATCGTGAGTGAATAAACTTTGGCTCCACTTTTACACAAAGTATAGGAAAACCGTTTTTATCATAGTCTGAAAATAGTGTAGGACATACCCTGCCTCACATAAGAACAATAACAAGAACTTGAGCCTGCCCCAAGCTAATAATATACTGTGTAGTGTCGTGTTCTGTATACCAGCAGCAAATGCTATTTTTATATAGTAACCCGAAATGTGGGACTCAGGTGGGACTCTGAATGCCGACGGGCTGAGGTGTCCAAGCAAAACAGCACGCAGCCGTTTGCGTCCATTGAGTATTCCTCGTAGCGGTGATACCTACCCTGCAACGACGCCGATGCCTGTCACTGCTCGTGGCACACAAATCCAGACGGGAGTCAGGCATAGCGGTATCTAAATTGAGCTTCAGCCACGACTGCAGCGACTTTGATTTGTTCGCTTGAGCGACGGGCAAGCCTCTCCGTTGCCACGTGTTACCGTGATCGCTTGCTTGGAACATATAATACCAATGTGCGTTACATGTGGCCGCTTTGTTCGTACGCACCGGGTGGTCATATTATACCGGTATGGGTCACATGTGATCAATTTATTCGTACGCATCGTCTGGGGCGGCATTGCTCTTTGCTGCCTCCACCGGCACCCTTTCCTGACGAATTGATTGCTGACACCGGTGCCGCGATGTTGTTCCAGGTGTGGGACTGGGCGTCGCAACGACGCCCGTTTCGAGTGTATCGCGCACGCGGCGGTGACCCGTGTCTACTCTATCATGCCAGCCTATGGGGTAGGACGCTGACTGAGCTCAGAGTTGCCGCTGGAACAGTTTTTAACCAGGTGAGATAACGGGAGACGTAACAAAGCGCTTAGCGTAGGCCTGGGCCATCGCGTCAATGTGTCGCCGACAACTTGAGCAAAGAAGGCTTTGGCCCTGGACAGGTGATTTAGGTGTGCATACTCGGCAGTTCCATGTCTTTTGAGAAAGTTGTGGGTGGGATTTGTTTTTCCCGATGAAGCATAAGTTGACCAATGGATTTTTCCAGTCTTTTTGGCTGGCAGTGGCATAAACCAAATGCTGCAACCCGAGCACGGCATCGTCTCTGCACACCTGCGATGGTAGCGGCTCAAGCTGAAACATCGCTCGTTCCGTCGGCCGCGGGACTGGACGCGTTCCACAACTCTCAGGACAGAGTGGTACATCGCCACAGCAGTGAAGACAAAAGCCGAGTATTATAACCGGTATGTTGTTTTGGCGAGCAGCTTGCGATTGATTCCAGTAGAACGAAAAACCTTGACAGCTATTTAAGTTGGCTGTTGTCTGCACCCATGCGGTCTGAATACATGTATGACAGCATCCACAGTCAGTGTATCATCACTTCTGTATGCCACCCTGAGTCACGCTTGTTGTATTCCCCAAACAATCGATGCACAAACAACTGTTACTGGCGCACCCTATTCTGACAATTCTACTCGCCCTTTCGTCTCGCCATCCTGAATACATACCAAGGTGCTGTTGTGGACTCCGAGGCAAGCGGATACCGGGAACGCGGAAAACAATTCGACGGACCCAGGAGATAGAGGAGAGGTGGCTCGACCTCTCGAAACTTGTGGCGTCATGCGGCTTCAGGGGCACGAGGGGGTCATTTTCAGGTGCCGTTGGGGTCCATCTTCTAGATGTGTGGGTTATCCTTTACCGGTACTAAGTTTGACGGCATCACTCCTATTGATTTTGGAACCCGGGCGCCGTGCGTCAATTTGGAGCATTTACGATTGATACATTACCCACGATTCGCCAATTCATGCTTCAAAGCAAGCAGCAGTAGTACATAGCGGTATTCTACGCCACGTGATGAAATATGACAAGTGTTTCCACCCCTCGCCGCCCCCCCCGACTCATGCGCCCCTCTCTTGTGTCTGCACGCGCTTCTTTGCATGCCCCGAGTCAGAGTTGCTTGGCGCAAAGACGGGAAACGACTGGCGTCTGCTTCCGACGACCGCACTGTCCGCGTATGGGATGTTGAGCGCTGTGGTGCTAACGATGGAACAGCCAACAAACCTGCAAACAGGCTTGTTTGGACGGGATGGGGGCATGTGTCGAGAGTTTGGGACGTGGGCTTCACTAGCGTCGGCGTGGTAACATGCGGAGAAGTGAGGAGTAAAATAGGGTATTGATACTCGTAGTACTAATAGGTCTCGCCAGAAAATCGTGCTGGTCGGCATTTACACCTATCACATCTGTCAACTGTGTGCGCGGGTAGAAGGCATAAAAAACGCCTTTTTGTTTTAGAATCAGGCGAACGGTGCGGATTTCCGGCTTCATAGTTTGAATACCAATTCATGATAGTATTGTCGGCTTCACCCAGCTCAAAAGGGTAAGGCATTGATACCTGCCCTATGATTTAGGATGCCGTATATATTAGCATCGCGATTTCGTAGTCAAAGGATAAATGTTCGTCTCGTCTAAGCACATCGCGCACAGCTTCCACACAAGAGCCTTCGTAATGTAATCCTTGGCGTACCTGAGAGTTTTGTTTTTCATATCCATTCGCGTCCGTGGTGAAATGTTATTATGTGTGCTCCCGAACCCGACGCAGGACGGCACGGCCATCCTTTGGCGCGAATGCCTGGCCCACGAGAGCGCCACCAGTCCCAACACGGCCGCTGGCCCGATAACACCGGCCGCCATCGCCGCTCCGAAAGTAAGCGGCGGACATGGAGGGCAGCTGGTACCGGCGGCAATCATGCGCGGCCACAGCGGAGCCCACGTCTGGCGACTTGCTGTGCACGAGTTTGATCCCTGCTCGATCGACCATGACGGCCGAAGCAGCGGTAGCTGTGGCACTCCCAACGGCGATGGAGCCATTGCAGAGGGGAGCCCCGGACGAGGACTTGTGCTCATGGCGACAGGAGGGAACGACGGGGCAGCCAAACTATGGGACCTCGAATTCGAGGCGGCTTGTGAGACCGGAAACGGTCGAAAATCTAGGTGGGAAGCTTTAACAGATTATCCAGATGTGTTGAAGCTCATTGGCTGAGATTGCACCGTATTTAGCTCAGGTTGCACAGCATTCAAGGCTCGGCACTTCGGGATATATGGCTTGCTTTCAAAATCGTGAATTTAAGCCTATGCGATGCTGATGCCGTCTTAGCCACCAAAAACCCATCATCGATACAGCTCCTTTTCGCAAATTTTCGCATTTCTGGGTGTTGCTGACGAACTGCTTTTGCGTTTATTACATGCTGCTGATGAAGGGCACACACAAACACTTACAGCACTTGGTTTACATGATCGATGCGTGCGCGCTTGTTTGAGGCCTCCCAACAGCCGTAGCATAATATCAAAGGTTCATTCCCTTGCCTTTTAAGCACGCCGGCATCGACGCATGCTATACACGGTAGGGATGCACCTAAACGTTATGAAGTTCCCCATTTGATTTTATATACGCCGTAGTATAGGAGCACTATACCCCGCCCAAAAACTGACTTTGAGAAAAAATGAAGGTTCAACCTGATGAACAATGCCATTTAACGAATAATTAGGTAAAACACGAACGGGATGCCAACCACACTGTTTAAGTTGTAAGTTGAGGAGCCTTGTCATTCGGAAAAAAATAGTTAAAAAATGCTGCCCCTAATGTATATAGCGCGCGCCCTACCATCACAATGCACCAATATTGGGGTTGAAACCACGCAGGGAGGGCACACACTGGGGAGAAACTGAGGCTCTACCTACCGTTTACCAGACCGGTCATGCTCCACCCGCGTTCAAGACCGAAAAAATGGTGGTCACGAAATCAAGCAAGGACTGTACTCCTCCGGCAGTCAGCACCGCCTCCCTATCGGGTGAAGGGGACAAGGTCAGGGATCGAACGGCCGTAGAAAAGAAGACCGAATCCGCTGTCGTCGAACGAAACAAGACCATCAGCTCGCCCTGTAAACCCTCTCAGCAACGAACAGGAGAGGGGGGAAAGTTCGAGCAAGGCCAAGGTCGAGCCGCCAGGAGGCAGGACGACCGACATCGGCAAAAACCGACAATCGTGAGGGAGGTGCGGCTATCGCGCGACGGTACCGGTGCGGCGTTGCTCCTCGCTGACGGCAGCGTTTGGTGGGTCGACGACCTCGACATCGGCGTCTGGCAGCCGGTGACGACTCTGCAGCAGCCGAGTAAGGTGTTTCCTGCGCCCCGCCCGCGCGACACTCGGACCGAAGCGGACATTGAAAGCCGTCTTCATAGCGACGGAACGCCGCGAGAAAGAATGCGGCAAGCTTCATCATTGCCCACGGGCCGCGAGGAAGAAGAAATGGCCGCCGGAGT
This sequence comes from Saccharina latissima, assembly GCA_034768055.1. Classification (NCBI taxonomy): domain Eukaryota; class Phaeophyceae; order Laminariales; family Laminariaceae; genus Saccharina; species Saccharina latissima. The sequence goes on from JAXFYO010003209.1 coordinate 5,739, forward strand.
AACCGCGGAGGGGTTATTGTCAAGCAGAGGCGTATCGGCGATTGCCGTGGTGAGGCTAAGACAAGGTGAAGCCGATGGCGACAGCGTTGGGCGAGACAGCGCCGGCGTATGCGCAGGGAGTGACATCGCCGGGCGTGGCACAGAAGCACGTCCTAAGCATGCCTGTCGTGAGAGCGATGGAGTCGCCATCGTTGTAGGTCGCGATGATGGCTACCTTTTCCTGCTCACTCGAAGAAGGAATACCATGACGGTCTCACCAGACAAAGGCTGTCCCGACGGAGCTACGAGTGAGAGGCTTAGCGGGAGGGGACACGATGGCACCGCGCCACCTTATCCCTGGTGCGTCAGCGCATCATGGAAGGGTCCTGAAGTTCGGGTAACCGCAATGTGGATCGTCGGGAACGCTTCGAAGAGTACACCCTCACAAGGCGACACGCCGGAGGGAGGTAGCTGCCACTTCACACCTGCCCTGGAAACATCGACGCTGTGTTATCCTAGCGGGGGGTGCCATGGTGCTAGGCTTGACGGTGCACTGGTCTCGGCTGGTGCCAACGGCACTGTCGCGTGGTGGGAGTGGGCAAGCCCAGTGAACATCAGCGGCGTGGCCGGTCACGTCAACGATAACGGCGCTGAACGGGGCGAAACCATCGAAATACACGCGCCCAGCCTTAGAGTGGTGAGCCACATTTCAAGTTATGAACACATGAACCCACCGACATCGCCGAGTGATAAGATTAGTAAATGACTTTCGACGCTGTCGAATGCACTTTGCCTGCAACACGTTTGATTGAGTCTTCAGCGTTTACTGAACGATTGCAGCCAAAAAAACGGGCATGTGCTTCAGACGTGCGGCGGACGCGTAGAGTGCCCTTGGACGTAAAATACCAGGTGTGTAGTTTTGAGCGTTGCCGAGCCCCGCTTCACAATAATCAATTAAAAATCTGACAGGCGTTTTATATGGAGTCCCGATACCATCCCAGACTCACGCCCACGTAACGCCACTTTCCTCCACGAACACCGATATCTCCTCAGGTTTGCCAGGCGGACCCTGGTGCACGCATCTCCAGCATCGTAATTGACGATCGTCGGCGTGAAGGCCGAGCGGATTTGGAAAACGCCATCTCAACTAACGCCATGGCGGACCCCGTTAGCGGAGAAGACGCAGATTCACCTCCGAGAGCTGTCGTTTTTTGTGGAGATACGAAGGGTAACCTCTACTGCTTTTCGGAGCAGCTGGTCTCGCCCGCAGTGTCGGGAGAAAGCATGGACGTCGGAAATGAGCCCTGGGGTAGGGGTGGTCGGGGTGGGGGTGACAGAATTTCGATACTCAAAGGTGTCAAGCCATGCTTGACTCTGAAGCGGCAGCACGGCAAGGATCAGGTGACTCCCGGCTTTCAATAATGTATGAGAGGCGATGCTCAGCCCGTGATTGGAGTCGTCCGTTTGGTTTCACGACAAAAACCTTCTTCCCACCCCCGGGCTTGTGAAGCTCGACAGGCATTAAGTTTTCGTCGACGTGATCCAGGAAACGGTGGCGTGTACGTAAGTACTGTCGATGGCACACATAGCATGTAACGTGTGCAGATTATCGGCGAAAAAACTTTGTATTTACACCCATGCCTTCGCACCACTACCTCAACACCACGCTCTCGACGTACAGATCAGTCGGATAGCGTTGCGAGGGGACTGCTTGCTCTCCGCCGGCCACGACGGGTACGTCAACCACTACAAAATATCCTATCCAAGCGTCAGCGAGCCACACGCAACAGCCGGGCAGTGCCATCCCACTGGCAAAGAACCTCACACCCTAGGATGTCCAGCGTCTTCCAAAACTTACGCTGCGGCGGCAGATTGCTCCGTCGAGGCTGAGGGACGTCGAAAAGACGCGGGCGCAGCGGAGAGAAAAGGAGGTGATGGCTCCCTCAGGGGCTTTGGTCATAGTCTTCCGTCTTCGACAGTTCCACCGGTAATTCTCACGCTCGTTACGTGCTACGCGACATCTCCAATTACTACCGTTTCTGACCTGTGGATCGGCGGTGGCCGGGGCGGTGGCGGGGAGAACATGGGCGTGGGGGGGGAGGCTCGGTCAAGTTGGGCAACGGAGACAGGGAAGCTTCGCATTGCGGTGGCCGGTCGATCCGGCTCGACACGGATGTCGGTGTGGGACCTCACACAAGCGCGCCAGTTGCTGGAGGTGAGTATTAACTAAACGAATCGTGAAAAACGTTTTACTTCGTATTTCTGTCGCTACGAAATCGCGCAGCAGTAGTTTTTTGTCTGTCGTCAACTTGTGTGCGTTGGTGGAAGGTGGACGGTACGCTTTACATTTTCGTTAAAGTTGTGATAATTTGATGAAAACGGGCGACCTATTCAACTGTTTAATCACCTAGAAAAAGGCTCCGGCCATCTCGAAAGAGGCCCCTCTTTTTTGGCGTCGTCAACATTAAAAACTCACATGCGCTCCAAACAAGAAATATTACGGTATTTTACGGTATGTCCAAATTCCAATTTCCTTGGATTTACGATCAGACTGGCATTGACCGAGACAAACCACTTGGAAGTAGACTCGGATGAGTATTGAAGTATCATAGGAAAATAGTTTATGATAATTTGACAATAATATACCCCGGTCCCGGGACCTCACGCTATAAAAGCGCGCCAGTTGTTGGAGGTAAGGCGCATTTGCGGGGGTTGAACGGGGGGGGGCACATGATGGGCACGCCGTGTGTGTCGTACGAGTAACCAGGACTGCTTCTTCCGGCAACTCTATGGTGTGTTGTAAGTACTTGTCGGCATATGTTTGGTGGTTCTGCCGCCCCCCGTTTTTCCATCAATCGAGCCTCCTGTATATGGACGGCAGAATCGCCGTTCAATACTTTTTTGGCGTCCTGCTCTGCCACCGAGCGCTGGTGGCGGTGATGTCTGTTGAGGGTGCGCATTTTCCAAGACATCACTTGCCACAATCTGTGCGTACGATTTGCGTGAAAATATCGTAGTGACCCCCGCCCGCCATCCTCTTCCCCTTGAACTACGTGTTTCGCCGATTTAAACGAGCAGCTCGAGTGCGGAGATCGGCATCTGGCGCACGACCTCTTGTTGTCCTGGCCACCGACGGAGCCACATGGATCAATCGCCGTGCTCGGCACGGGCGGAGGCGATGACAATGTCGAGGGTGATGGCGACTGTTCCGCGACCCCGTTACGATTGTCCCTTCCGTCGGCTATACGTGGCGTCACCCCCACTATACCCCAGCACACCTTTGTCTTCGCGCGCCCCGTCTCCCAAGCGAGAGCCGTCGGCGGCCAAGGAAGCCGCGGCACTGGGAGCTTGGGTGTGGGGGAGCATGGAGAACTGTGGCCAAGGAAGAAACAGCAAGGAAGTTTCACGGAGCAGCAGCGGCCAGGAATGACCTTAGCGTATCACTCGTCGGCTCTCCAAGGAGGACCGGCGAGCGGGAACTGGACGCGGCCTCGGCAAGAGCTACCTTTTCACGGTTCATCCCAATCCGCTAAGGGTAGTGATTCCATCGAGAAAAGGCCAACCAAACGCGAGTCAGAGGGGCTTCGAGACTTGCCGGCGTGTGATACTCGCCTGCTGACGCGAAGCAGCGCTTGCGAACGGCAGGCGGCTGCCTCCGAGGTTTCCACAGTTTTGCCGATTCGGTTCGGTTACAGCCTAGGGACCCCTTTTCATGGTCAACGCGTGGTGTCAGCAAGGTTCATTCCGGGAGACGCGGCGATGAAGACTCCTGGGAGTAGCGTTGTGAACCTGCGCTTGGTCACAGGTAAACCGACGTCCGCGGCGTCGATGGCACCCCTGATTTTTTCTGTGCCGCCCCACCGTTTGTGTGGCTTATGTTGCATCTAATTGTGTTGAGATGCGTTACTCATTAAGAGTCAAAAACGAAACCAGCGAATAGGGTAAAACAAACAACATGACTATTAATAGAATAGACCAAGGGTTTTCTTTGGATCGAGATGCCACAGCTCAATTTTGGTTTCTGCGAGTTTTAAGAGCAATCAAACGTGTCAACGAAAAGGAAAACGAAGGGCGGCTTTCACGCCGAGCAGGAATAGTTGTACCTGGCGTGCTTTATATCGTTACGCTGATCCCGTTATGTGGTGCTCTGCTTGCTGCGTATGAAATATCGGTAAATGCCGAGCAGGAACAATAATTGCGACTGGCGTGACGTCATTCCGCTGACCCCGTTTTTTGGTGCTCTGCTTGTCGCATATCGGTAGGAGGGGAAGACGGGGTGGTCAAGCTTCTCGACGTCTTCTACAAGGGGCAACGCACCGGTGGCCAAATCGCCTCGGGTTTTCGATCAGTGCCTCGCCGGCCTGCCGCCAGTGGAGACTTCACTACCCACGATCGCACCGAACCAGACTTACACGAGTCCTGTGGCAGGTTCCACTACCCGTACGCGAGAGTAGCGCAGACTCTCCCCTCTCACGAGTCGTCCGTTGGTGCTCTCGCGGTCGGATTTCGCGCGGAAACTTCTTGCGTCGGCAGTGGAGCACAGAGTGTGGTCATTTCTGGCGGCGGTAAGATGGAATTACGGTCTTGGTGCGTGGAAGACCAACTTGGGATGGGAGCAGACGTTGGCCGAGGAAGGGTTGCTGCTGTGGGCGGTACTTCTGCTCCGCCGGTAAGTCTCCTGAGTTTTGCTGCCTCACTCGCACAGTTGAGCGTTTTTTTTGTTCGGTGTAGTCTAGGTCCGCAGTATGGTAATTGTTGCGGCAACATGTTTCGCCGTTGCAGGCGGTTCGTTTGAACATTCTGTCGGAGTATGATGGTGTTGTCGACAGGAGCTCCCCGAAAGCTTCGCTTGGAACAAACGTGGCAATCTCCTGGCGCGATATATATTTTGCACTGATTTTACCGTTTTGGCGGAAACTACTCGCGTGATCACCTTGCACCTTCAACAATAGATGCCAACAATCGTCCACACGGTCTAGCACTCGACGAGAGTCGGCAGCGCAAGCTGGGGCCCCCCTAATATTGGTGTAGCTCTGGTTTTTGGCTTTTGCCTTATTTATATCTATTCCGGTGCTTCACCGTAAACAGGGCCTACCTGGGCATCCAGAATCCTACCATATCGTTCCTCAGTGAATATATCGGACTCTGGGTGACGCCACCCCTTGCCGCTCTGTCTATCGTGGCGCCCCACGCGGCAAGATATTTGTAGTTCGATCACCCTGTTCAAGTAATAATAATATTATTTTGTCGCTGGAAATGATCACGCCGATATCGCGCCCTCTTGCCAGATGCGGTGGCTCATGACTACCACCCCGGACCCGAAGTCCTGGCTACACGCGCACCGGATCATGTCAATGTGTGTCCTTCCCCCACCACCGTCACGGCCTGCCGCGGTGGATGCAAACGCCTTCACCAAACCTCAAGACACCGTTGTCGTGGCTGGAGACTCGGGCGGAGGGGTGGCCGTGTTTACAATTCGACACGCGAATGGCAACGTCGCTGCCGACACAGCTCGAGAGACCAGATCGCAGTCGGCAGGGAGATGGATGGCGTCGGGTAAGCGGCCGGTACTCTGCCTAGCTCACGCCCGGGTTACCCTTGCTGAAGGGTTTCCCTCGCCCCAGTCGCCTGTATGCAGGGACCACGCCAAACCGGCGGCGGAGCGGGGCGACTTGGATCGAGGACCCGCCGGGAATTTCGTCGGCCAAGTTCCCACCCCTGATATTGATGGCGTGGAAGCGGTGGTCAACCGCTGCCACCGTCGTGGTGCAGGATCAGAAGGACGCGACGGAGGGGATCCGCAAGAACATCCGGAACGCTTAGAGGCTCTGAACAATATGTTCGTGTCAGATGAGAGGCGCTGTGATCCGCCTGTTTCGAAGGCGCGTCAGGATCGAGGGGAGGTAGACGGACCGGGAAGAGAAACCGCGGCAGAGGTGGTGGATTTTATCGCTACTGGTGACACCGGGGGCACGGTGACCGTATGGGAGTTTCTGCCTGGAGTCGGTGGTGCTGCGCCCTCGGAAGGAGAAGACCCGCCCCGGTCATCTAAAGTCGGGGAGGGGTTTGTACACCGTGGGCCATCGGGAAGGCGGCGGGGAGGGGTGCACGCAGGCGGGGAGGCGGCAGCAGGGTCACCGCGATTACCCAGTCTCGTGCCCGTGTTGGAGTATCGTGCGCATCAGGTGATTAGTAGGTTTGTAAATTGGCTGGACTTCACGTGTAGTTATTTGTTGGGCGACGAAGTAAGCCAACCAACTGACTTTCTAGTTTTAATAAACAAAAAACACAATCGTACATTGTATACCTGGTACAGTACAGCTACGGACGTGCCAGTCAGATGGGTACAAACGTTAACACACAGAACGCCGCAAATTTCCGCGCGCAACTATCGGTAGTACCTAGCCAACTACCAGGTATTATCTAGTGGGCGCCTTAAAGTCAGCCAACCCACAGCCCTAGTGATCTGGACAACCTAGAGAGAGATAATGAACCCTGTGATAGATGATTTGTGGTTGTCTCCCTAGGCTTAGGTAGAGGTTTCGCTACCACAGTAGTAAGCTCACCGATCGGTTTGTTGAAGTTGTATTCCCGTCGCCTTTTTTTTTTATTGGGTGTGACTTTTCTTATCGTTAGAGCTGTGCTTGCCGCGGCTGCTTGACGCAGATAGTGTTCTCACCAGTCGCCAATGTTAATGTTGCGACACCTTGTGAAAATACGGGATGTCAGATGTGTTCTCCTTTGCCGCGTGCTCCGCTCGCTTGCCGTGCTGCTCAGATGGGCGTGCTCTGCATGGCCGTTCATGCTTCACCCGAGAGCGGGCATTTCCTCATTGTAACAGGCGGTGACGATCAGGCCATCTGCATCGCCGAGGTGGAGTTGCTACGCGAGCAATCAACACAGTCGCCAGACGGTGGTTGGCCTGAAGGGGGGGGGCAGGATAACGGCGGGAAGAGTGAGAAGACGACGGCAAGAAGCAGGTAAGGCAAGGCCCCGTGAATGTAAACGGTCGCAAGTGGAGCATTTTGCACTCTAATTACTGCAGGAGAATAATTTCTCCACGACAGAAAATTTGTGCAACTTTTTCAAGAAAATGATGAATATCGTCTCCGAAATAAAACCAATCTATTAATGGTGTCCCCCCCGTTATCACCCGATTATGGACTGATCTAGTTGTCTCGACAATTTTCACTTACCATTGACCCCACCCTAACTCTGCGTGCCAGGCGACTTAACGTGCGGCTTATAGGAGGTGGACCGGAAAAAACGGACGCGGCGGCTGGATCGGCGATCAAAGGGATTAGTGTGTTGCCTACCGTCCTCAAACGTGGATCACTTCCGGAGACAATTCCCACCAAGCCCAACATGAGTTCGGCTGCGGACTCGATGACAGCAGGCAGCGACCGACCGCCCATGGTGCTGACCATGTTCACGGTATCCCGCGACCAAAGACTGTCGCGGTGGGATATCGTGGAGGACGCTTCGCTGACTCTTGTGTCTCCGAATTCCAAGGGGACGAGACAAGCTCGAACCCCTGACGGTGGTGCAGGTGACGTTATGGTATGCTCCGCTCAGGTAGAACGAGGGGCACAACGAAGCAACACGTCGTCCTGTGGAAGAGGTGTTGGAGGGTCTGCGCGTGACGTTCCTGTCGATTTGTACACTGCGTCCTCGTCGTTAGGGTGGGTGGAGGGGCGACAGGGCGGCCAGGCCGATAAGGAGCAACGGCGGCGGCGGTGGCGGCTTGTCTGGCGGGCCGGCTGCGTGACGGACGTTTGCGACGTCAGCGGTCTTGACGCCGTCATTCTCCCCTCGGACTCACACCCAGCTATTGACGGTAACAACAGCAGTAGCGATCGGGGTGCAGACGGTGGAGAGGGGGAAGTTGGAGAGATGGGTGTTAGTCGCCAGGCCGCGGTCGTGTCTCCTGCTGCCATTGTCGCCGTATCAGGACAGGGGCTACAACTCGTGGTTTTTGGTTCTTGTTGAGCGGATGGACACCAACCCTATACGGGGTAAGCAAGAGATCCCTTACGTCTCTTGCTGTGGAGCCCGAATCAGTGGTAATCTCGTTACATAGGTACCAGGTATCTCGTGTACTAATGATGCGGCAACGAGCTAAACGTTACCCATAAACTTAATAACCAGCGGCCGACGAATGCCCGCCTCTCGAGAGCACGATAAAACGTCGAGTAAGGCGTGAACTGAACTGGGAGGGTTAACGCACTCGGGAGCGTATGCACGAACTTATTGCTGGCAGCCCGCGCCCACGTCAAAATATTACAATCGTGATTGCATCCGGGGCAGGCGAATCCCGCGGAGCCAGTTCATCCAGTGATCCAATTACGTCCATTCCTCTTGAGTATTAATAGTGTAAATACAAGTGTTAACATCAATAGTCCTTCCTCGCACAAGTTCCCGCGCAGGTCGCATGAACCCCTGCTTTGTGCACATTCGCGCGACTTCGGATATTAAGCAAAGCGGCTATACCGAAGGTGGTGCAGTACAGGTGCCATCTACAGTAGCACGTACCCAAAACCTGAACTTCCGCATAACAATTAAACCCGAACAAGAAAAAAAATGGGTCATCCAGACTCATCAATCGCTTGGCTGGATAGACAACACAGCGGTTGAAATAAAAACGCCGGGGGTGAGACAGAAAAACAAAAACAAAAAAAGCGAGCGCTCGGCACTCGTTACAAGGTGCGCAACTGGGTGAAGAATCTCACGACGAGGTTTGGCTCGCCCACCCAGTGAGCTTGACCAACCGAGCGGCACCTGTATATCGATACAAAAAATACACAGGAGACTTATCCACAGCAGCAGTGTGGCTCTCCTTGAACTGCCACCAGCCTCCGCACCCCTTCCCCTCCCCCTCCCGACATGAAGTAGGCTTCGCTTCCCCGTTGACGACACAACATACATGCATTTAAGTGTACCTGGTATGGCATGTCAGCAGTACCCCCCCCCCCCCCCCCCCCCCCCCCCCCGGGGGGGGAAAAAATAAACCCAAACCGG
>JAXFYO010003702.1:0-10002 GCA_034768055.1 Saccharina latissima
TCTTCGCGATGTTTTTTCGTGTTGGAAGATAAAAAAATCACCAGTATTGTTTCTGTCCTGTATTTGCCGTCATACATAAGAAGCTCTTGGCATTATCAAGTCGCCAGTTGCAAAAACATTACATGTTCCTCTTTTACGCTTTTCACATTTGGTTCTATTCTTCCTTCCGCGAGCGCAGCGGGCGGCGTTAGCCGCCCGCGCAGCGGAGCCCTTGTAAGTCGTACGATGTTCTGTCTCCAAGCCTGGCCGGGCCTTGACTCCAGTGTGTTCCTGGGTACATCGGATGTCGTTCATACAATACGACTACGTACGTACTTGTACATGTAAAGTGCGAGTAGAGCCCTGCAACCTGCAAGCTGGTACAGGTATCATTTTCTTGGAAGGTTCTTATGATAGATAGAGAGAGCATCCTGGGTTCCGCGACTACGGCTCTATTTGCTACAAGTACCTCCGACGGCAGGGTCGTTTTAAAGATCTAATAACAGGATCTTCACGAAAAAGGTATCCATATTTTTTCCCGGGGTGTGGGGTCCCAGAGGGGTAGTCTTGGCGAGAGAGGACGGTTTAATGCCGTCGTCCGCTACTAAAGTGTGTGTTGTTCTATTCACAATAAACCTGTTTTTTCTACCCAACCACCCCAGTCCACCTAGTGTTTGTACTGATTCCTAATCCTAGAGAGATACCAATTNNAAATGCAAGCAAGTGGTATACTGCTGTACAGGTAATACGATCTACGTACAGTAATCAATTGGGAAATTATTTGATTGAGTGATCGGCTTTATGCCCGTGGTGGTCAGAATTTCAGTCAGATACACAGCAGCAGCCGTGCGTGCATAGAAGAGGTATTGACGTTTTGGGCAATTCAAGTGATATACTGAGAACAACATGAAGCCAAACCAAGGAGCCTTGTGCCAAGTAGTTGAGGATCGAGGACCCCACCGTGCAGAGTGTTTTGTTACACGTTTACAGGCGAAGCGGCAGGCACGCCAGAACACCTCATGACCCGCACACAAACACGGGCACCCCGCCTTGCCTCGCCTCGCCTCCCCTCCCTCTCACAATTACAATCTACATCGCTTACCATCACCCGCGCGCCTCGGATCCCAGCCTAAGTGGTGCGGCAAGGTCAACTCGGTCAGAGGAGACAGTTTTAATCTACGGTGACTTCAGGCGAAGCTATGTCCTACCTGGCAGTGGTGTTCACGCTCTTGGCGTGTCTGGCAACAGGCGCGAGCACAGAAACGTGCGGATTGCTCGGTAAGAAAGGCGTATGTGGATCGGTGGCAACATAATAGTGCTCTAGATCGTGATGATGATATTGTGGCCAGGGTGGTCATCATGGTACAGCAGTAATTGTAGTACTGTAACCCTGCGGTAGGCTTCGTGTGGTGTGGTATACAAACCATTTCATCAGCAGCCGGGGACGCGTCACACGAACGAACTCGCTCATGCGAAAACAACTGAATAAATGAGGGTCCCGCTCATCTTGTCCGTGGCCTTGTTGTTCAATCGTTCGTCACGGGATCGTCGTATCTGCACTGTAAAACGTAGTAATGCGTCTACGACGGTATCTTCCGGTAGAGTACTGTAGTATCCAAACAAGTGTTCACAGGCCTCATACGTGTATTACTGTACCATCGGTCTGCCACAATTGTAGATTATCTCGGGTACCCCGGGTCCCGCTTTCTTTCCACCTGCCAGAATGTCGGAGACCGCGTTATACGCTGTTGCCTGGTGTGTCCGCTGTGAGACTGTACCCGACCTGTTAGTGCCGTATTTTCTGTTGTATGTCATATTGCGCAATGTCTGAAACCTGTATATGACCCCGGCGGATCCTGGGTGCTGCGTGGATTGTCGTACTAAATGTTAGGCATAGATAGGCTGGGTGTTGCCCTGCTGTGATGTGTTTGATCGAGCTCATACCTGCACTGGAAAGATACCAAATTTCGTTTGTTTACTGCAGTGATTATGTACTTCACACTCCTCGACAGATGCACACAGGTAGTATTTGTACCAGTAGTACTTTACAGTATGTATGGAAACACCCACCCTTGATGGTGACTCGGCGCAAGTACGCTGTTTTGAAATCCAGACGGGGAGTGCTACACGAACGACCTGGACTGCTGTGACCCAGTTCACGACTGCGACGAAGGCTTCTGTCACATCAGGCAGTTCTTCCCTCATCACGGTAAGTACCACACTCATACAAGCACTCATGCATCTACACTCAAGGTCTGGTACACCACGCACCCCATGCGCTGACGCTCCTACTTCAAATTGACACATTTGTACGAGCGGATAAACCTCGTATCGGAAAACCACGCTACAAGAATACTGAACTGCAGTGAATCTTTAGAAAACAGGAAACCATGAACACACCCATAGCACTGTCGCCGTATATACACCGCCGTGGTGCGATACGTCAAGCAGCGCGGTGCACGAAGTTGCCGATTTTGAAGACATACTCGTCGGTGGACGAAGGTAATGGGCACCCGTCATTCCTTCCTGTATACCCCTAGTACTCAGACACTGGTTGTATATGGACCCCACTCGCAGTATATCTCTTTTGTTTTGCACTACAGGGCAAAGAAGGTGTTGGTTTTGAGTGTGGCACTCCTTGGTGCACAGAGAGTGACGGCGAGGCCTGGAGCAGACAACTCTCCAGAACATATACAGTACCGACGTGCAGCACTTGGGCAGAACAGTAAACTACGTATTTGGTACCTGGTGTGCGTTAAACATTGTTGTGTACCCTTTTCTACCGCCCATATAATTAACGTACGTAAGGCTCAGTCGAATACAAGGTTCGCCCGATTTACGACGCGCATGTGCCTACTACTGTACCACGCACCAGAGGTGCCGCAGGTGTGCAACTTTGTACACGCTCTTTACGTTCTGCGTACTGCAAAGGCGCAAGATCAAGTTGTCTATATGTATTTGGCGGAGATGAGACGATTTGTCTTGTATGGCTCACGATCTTGCTCTCGTTTGGAAAACAATACGTGCCCCTGAGACAGGCCAGACTTGCGGTGAGGACTGCGGCAAGACTGGGTGCGCCCTAACTGCGGAGGACTGCGTCGAGGGACTTTGCGAACCCACGGCGGGAAACGTGTGCGGCAAGTTAGGTGAGAATGGTAAATAATCAAACACCAGCGAGAACAAACGTGGTACTTGCACCACTATTGTTCACCTGTTCAGGGGGGGCTACACGGGAGTCTCTCTTGTTGCTGTTTTGCTGCGATGACCCCTGGTTGGACGCACTGATATTGAATAGTACCCAGTAAGCCTACGAGTATGGTCTCTGTAATTATGTTTTGTTTTGGGGGGTTAATGTAGACTATGTAAGCAAGATACCCCGAAATTTACTCCCGAGGTCAAAGACCACCTGTCGACTGTCTACGAACACTGTGTCGATCGATCAATATACTACAAAGGGCTGCCCTACTTGTGGGCAACACCACACTGTTTCTGGTTGCATGCGATGTGTTCGTTTTTTGTTTGGAACAGAGATTATCGAGCACGTACTTGTACGTCGAAGATATNNCATCTGCTCCAATCTCTCGCTACTCAAACTGTGTTTTTCACTGCCTCCAGCCTGTTGTTGGACCCAGTCCCCTGTATGACGCAGCTACAATATGGTGCATATTTCTAGCTACAGTAACTGTTCTTATGAACATATTGGCGCCACAATCACTCGCTGCTACGGTTCCTACTAACCTACGACGTGTTGTTTGGCCGCGAAAAAATGCAGATGAGGCCTGCAGCAACGGCGTACCGTGCTGCTCCACCGAAGATGACTGTGTTGTGCCGCCGGAAATGGACACAATTGACAACTTCCGCAAGAACGGCTTCTGCAAGGTGGCCGAGTCGCGCACCGGTGAGTTGAGATAATGAGCCCGAATAAAAGACATTTATACTGGTCCCACCGTTATATTGCACCTTTGGGTCTAAAATGCTTGTGATTCATACTAAACACACCCTAAGCCGCACATAGCATAATCAAACTCAATACCGCTGCTCCAACCTCGCTCTTCCAACCTTAAACATCCGCCCCCATAATGTATTCTCCCTTTCTCTTCGCGTGTGTTACAGTAGTTGGCTACGGCGTTGAAATAAATGTATTGCTACATTACACAGTTTGATGTAGACTGGTACATGTTAGGACGGCATATATAGCAACTTACACAACGTTCAGGTTCACATATCTAAACATATATGGACAGAGGGTCTTCTTTGAGCTCTACTTGTTGAAAGTTTAGGAAATCTGAGGCTTTGCCCGCTTGTCTGCGCCAGAGAATACAATTAAAAACAGCCTTTACTGAGGTTTAACTGGTACCTTTTACCAGGCCGGATTTTTTTTAGTGTGTGGATGCCAGTTGTTTCAGTTGTAAGAGTACAGACGGCTGTGTTGATTTCGGTTTCAATTGTGGTTTGGGTGTGTGTTCCAAAGATAAGGTGTGGACGGTCCACCAACGACCGAAACATATTACGTTGATCATTTGAATACATTGTTTACTCATACTTGTTACCAGGGAACCTTGATAAGTTGCATTGCACGACATGTCGAGCAAAAGAAAGCCGGTTTTCTATTCATGCAGAGTCCTATATGTGTGTACACCTTTTTGACATCCATCAAGCATACCGTGGAGGACATGTTTTGGGGAAAGCTCGTAGAATGNNCCATGGAAGATACACCAGAAGTGGTATCACATCTGAGTATCTTTCCGAGAACCGGAGTATAAGAACGGAAAAGTGCAGCCCTCGGCAGCGGGTCAAAGCTACCACATCACTTGAGACGTTTGGGACTCTACGACAGTAGGGGCTTCCATATATCGTTTTCTGGTAAATTAATCCTTGCATTACACGCGTGTACCGGTTGGGATAGTCGTTAGAGGGGGTAGTTTCATTATATATCGAGTCGTTATGGCATCCAGTTTATGTTGAAGAGCACAACAGCGGTGTAATTATACGCATATACTAAGATCCGGCCAACGCCATAACCGCGTGGTGTACGTCGTGCACTCGGAGACACGTCAAGAGCATAAGGACTTGATCCATCAACGCTCCGAGCCAATGCTATTGGTGTGCATGCCTTCGTCGCTCAAGAAAATAGCCAATATATTCCTCTGTTTTAAGTTTTTTTTCCCACCGACGCCATGAATACTTTCGTTGAGCGCGAACTATCGGATATCTACGCGTACAGGTGGAGTTTAATTTTTATCTTCTTTGAAACATGCAACTAGAGGGGTACCACACTTGACAAAAAATATTTGTAACTTGGTATTAAATCACTCGGCGACTACAAAAAATACACTTACCTTCATTGAGATACCGTCTGTGTTGTTATATCGCCATTGTTGCGCAGTCGTGGAATATCTATGGTCTGGGGTGGCTCGTCCGACGCACATTTTCAAACTGACACACACACCAGTGTTGGTGTGAGTATCATGTTCTCCATCTTGTGAAGCTTTGAAAAAACAGCACATGCAACCCTACTAGAACTTGTATCCTACCAGGTATCCTGTTTTCAATGTGTCGCATTTAAAGCTGCGAAATAATTTTATTCCACGCTATAGGGGCTCAAATGGAAAGGAGTGGGGACACAACCAGTTCAGCCCGACGAGATACAAATAAGGTTTAATCCGCTCTCCATCTCACATATACATACTATTAATATTGTCTACGATGATACACCCATAGCGAGGTGAACATAGTGAGGCAAAGCCACGTTATTCGTCCCTACAGTTAGAGAGATCAAGTTTATTTTTAACTTGTTTGCATCTAGTAGCAGTATATTTAGGTTTGGTCACAAAAAGGGGACTGAGACGGAAGTGCGTATGACAAACGGGGAATATTAAATATGGAAACTGTTGTTTTTCGGTTAGTGCAAACTGATAAAATTCCTTATTCGTGAAAAAACATCCTGTGTAAATAAATGGATGACTTCCTGAATTATCATGTGTTCTGATACCTATGTTTGACAATCTGTCTCTCGCTGTGTCCGGTGTTTTGTTTTGTATTGACGGTCTGTTTGTCACACAGGTAGGGCATGCTCAACCGCCGAAAACTGCAGGTTCGACTACGACCTGTGCGTGAACGGGCTGTGCAAGGTTAACCCCAGCGTGCAAGAAGACGCCTCCGTGAAGACCACCGTGTCAGTCAGCGCTAACGCCTACGACGCTCGTTTCACGGGCGACAGCGGGTGCGGTGACACGGGCTGCTTGCCGGAGCTGATGCGCGACGGCAGCATTCTTCCCGAGTCTAGGTGGTCGTGCAGCGAGAATCTGGGCGCGGGCACCTGCTTTGTGGAGTACACGTTCCACGAACCTCAGGACGTGATCAGCATGAACATCGCCTTCTACAAGGGCGACGAGCGCAAGAGGACACTTCAGGTGGAAGTCGTTATTCGATACCGGTAGCACATTTTAGCTTTGACGTGTGTCCGACTGATCAAGATCAACCGCTGATCTTATCAATATTGTTGAAAATATATATTTTTTCACATATCTACCGTTGGCCACGAGATTCGCTATCGATTTACTTACGTAATATAATATATATTTAGGTGAGGGAGTGGAGTTCCTTACCTCAGGAGGCTCGCTAAGAAACAGGTGTTATACCTTTCGTAGCACGAGTCGTGTGGTGTTCGGCGGACACTATTTAGTAAACGGTAGTTGTTCGTGTAGATAGGATGTGTACGTGTACAAATGGTTCGTGCAGTGACGACTCCCGTAAGGTCGTGTGTGCAGCGGTTGACTCCGGAAGTATGTGCTGAAACTAAAACTGTACATGGACAACAACGGTTGAGATACGTGACCTTGCAATGTGCCTAAATCGCTTGCATCGTTTGCTCACAAATACAATTTTGTTGACGACACTGCCCTGCGCCATACCCCACCGAACCGCACCGGACGGCCTTACATCAAACGTTTGTGTCCTAGGTACTGGGTGATGGTTCGACCCTCGGTACTTTCGAATCGAGTGGCACAACCCTCGAGTTCGAAAACTGGACCCTCAACGCCAAGCGCGTCTCGTCTATTATGCTTATCGCTCGTGGGCTGGGTCACGACGGCTGGATCAGTATCACGGAGGTAAGCTAACACTTACGGGTTTTGCTGAGGAGATGATGCCCCTGAACAATTTGATTGTTCCTTCAAACTGTAATAACTGGTTGTGTCACGCGAAAGCAACGGGAACAACTGATTTTGAACCATTTCCCAAATTCATCCATGCCTCCGCGACACGGCAAAATGTGATTGAAGCATGTGTATTGTGGTAGATGAATGTCTGCGATGTTTTAAATATATCGTATACCCATAGGCAAGGGTGGGTATTAAGCCGCACCCACGGCAAGCGGAACAAAGCAACACACAATAACGCATTATTAGCACGTGCGAACGTTTTTGTCCTTATGATCGGGGTATCTTCCGCTACACAATACCAAGGGCTCATTCCACGGCCGGGTGGCCCATACTGTAAGGGAGACCAATATTCGAGAAAGCTGCATGACACACACAGGAAGCGACATCAATATGTCTTGTGTGGTTGCGCAACGATATCCCTTGATATGTTGTGGTATCTTCCATTTAGCTACACAATACTAAGGACTCATTCCACATCCGGGTCGCAGTCTGATGGGGACAATTATTTGGGAAAGCTGCATGACACACCCATAAACCGACATCAATAAATGTGGTGTGCTTCGCGCAGCGACTACCCTTGATACGGCCAAGGTCCACAACTTGATCACACACACCGCAACGAAATATGTCGTGTAGTTTGTCGGTTTGGGACGCGCTCCGTTCCGTGCCAATGTAGTATACCTTGATTCTTCTTGGCTTAGCAACCGTTTCTCATTTCTACATTGTTACTACATCGTTATTGCGTCGTTTACACATATCGTTTCTACATCGTTCCTATGCGCAAGTGTTTCCCGTAGAGTGGATTGACGCCTTAGCCTTCAAGCGTTACTCAGGAAATATTGCTCGATCCGACTCGACTTTGATGCGCACGTACGACAATTTGAGAAACGACATTTGGTGATGCTACACGACATGTCACGGTCCATGCTGCAGCTTAACGATCCACACAATGGGTTTGCCGAACCACGCCATACCAATATTGTCTAGCACCACCGTATCCAGTAACCACGGTCGACACATTTCAAAGTTGTTGATTGCATAAGCTTGAGCTATTACGGGGGACCATAGTAAATAGGACCTACGGAACACACAAAAGCCTATATATTTACCTATTTTTNNTTTACTATGGTCCCCCGTAATGCAGTCGTTTTCCCGTTCAAATGTTGGCCTTTACATTCGACTACGCGAGGTAAAACCCATACATTTGAACTGGTTCCGGGTAAGCAACTTGAGATGTTGAAATAATGAGACATTGCGATTACACGTTTTATCGAGTGGTCCGCTTTTCTTCAGGAAGAACAGGACACACAATAGTTTTAATCTGAAACAATTTTAACGAAACTTCAAGCTTCCTTCGTGTATCTCCTCTACACACCAATGGACCCTTTTATTCTACGCCGTGTCTCCATCTTTGTGGTCTCGTGTTTCTGCAGGTCCAGCTCCTTGACAGGAACTACGCCAACTCCTCCTGCTGAAGTCGCTCCTGCTAAACCCACTCCGTACCGCTGAAGTCCTACGGCACAGCACCTAGCGATATGTCATAATCTCCCCCAAGAAAACGCAAACCTCGTCGGCGTCAAACTTCTTCATCCTAGTAACGATAAGCGCGAGGCGACAAGGGGATTGCTTGTATTTTAGCTGAGATGTAGTAAGATTGGGTAGACATAATCTCTGATATGACAGGGTAATTGCGGTGGACTCCTCGACTGTATTGCAGGCATAAGCAAACCGGGGGGTGATTCGTCACCTCGTTAAATATGTCGTTTTTAGATAGTACCATTCGGCCGCGTGTGACGAGAATACGTGACTGCAGCTTTTAGCACGCGACCACGAGCGTGCGTAAACCCACGACCTGTAGCAAGTATATAATGGGCGTTTCGTAAGAACAACAACGATGGTAGGGGCTACACAACATCTGTAGTGTGTTTTGGGTCTACCGTGGCATGATGGTGGAACGTAACGTGTTAGTCTGGGTACAACGAAACTCGGAGCAAGGACCGTAGCCAAGGTGCATTGCAGGAACGAACACGTTTGAGGTAGAGCCCAAGTAGGGGTAAGAGGAGTATATTGTTATGTCGACGCGTAGAGTATTGATACCTTGGCGGTAAGGGGCATTGCTTGTTTTCAAAATCGTTTTCAAGGGTCAGTTGGAACGTTAAAGCTGCAGTATATTATATATGTGAGCTCAAGTATCAAGTAAGTATTGATACCTTGGTGCTTGAATGGCGGCAGATCAAGATATTTGTCGATAATGTGCGTGGCATCAATAATATCGTATGGTAAATGCAAACTCCATCTAGCGGGAGTGTCAACAGCGATGTGATACGCTAACTGTGGGGTCATTAGTAATCGGCGACGCGTAGGATCATAGCTTGCATGGGAACGTACTTCACCACAGCGAAAATAGTGTGCACAACAACATGGGCGTTGAGAAGGGCAAACACGTTTAATTTGTGGCTTACTTGAGACGTTCGCCGCGCTGAGCTGAGTTTCTATATGTGAGCCCATACTAGTGACCGCGGGTGCATCGTAGTTAACAGCATCCCCGGTATTTGTTTGCATTGACGCCTGCGGGAATCAGACACACATTGTTACTGTAACTGGCAGTGCCTTTAAACGCAAGGGGCGTGACACCACGCGTGGTGACGGCGATTATAGCATATTTGACCTTCCTGCCAGTACACAATAAGGTATTAACTGCGTGGATGTTCTCGACAATCAATGTATTTCATAGTCGTATTTGGGGGGACGTTATGCGTGAGTTACCACACAAACTGAAAACCATGCTTGATCGTCTGCTAACTGGGGAACGGCACAACTACAGGTGGACGTGATAAACGTTGAAACGGCACTCCGGAAA
>JAXFYO010003731.1:0-10900 GCA_034768055.1 Saccharina latissima
TGCGGTAACAGGTGAGATTCCGGCTTCCCAAGACGTAACTCAACGGCGGCTATATCTCGTCATGGAGGGCCAGCTGGAGGTGGCCAAGGACGGCACCCAAATTGCCACAGTTGGCGTGGGAGAATTCACCGGAGAGGTGATTTTGCTGGAGGCATTGATTGGCTGGTTTGGTTGGGTTGGTCGGTTGACTTCTCGAGTGCTTCTTTAGATTGGCCGGTCGGTGTGACCGATCGACCGACCAATTGATTTCTTCGTGTACTGTCTGCTTGATTGGTTGATCGATTGGTTGATGGATAGATTGATTGATTAGTTGGTTTTGGTCGATTGGTCGGCTGGTTGGTCGCTTGGTGGGATTTACTGTTTGGTTGATAGACTGGTTGGTTCGTGGTTTGATCCATTTAGCCGTTGAGTCCTCGGTTCGTGTGTTCGTTGGCTGGTTGATGTAGCCGTTGAGTCCTTGATTCGTGTGTTCGTTGGTTGGTTGATATAGTCGTTGAATCATTTATTCGTGTGTTAGTTGGTTGATTGATTCGTTGACTGATTGACTGATTGATTGGTTGATTGACGGAGGACAATATATGATACGAAAGGCACACCTCACGAGGTGGCCAGTCAGCAACCGGTGCGATGGTGTGCGCGCCTCGTCGAAAACAAAAACACAATGACTGCGTGGGAGGGGAGGCGTCGGACTTCATGCCGCCTCAGACGACGGTAACTACCGAGCGCAGTATCCGAATTTTCTAAGCGACATCTCGATGTCAATGGCAACAAACCCCCAAGAGGTGACGAAGTTTCCTCGCAGCAACGGACTTCTGTGCGGGGAGCACCAGTATTTGTGGAGTGTTTGATGGGCACATGCACATACATCTCTCGCCGCTACCTCTTGCAATAGGCGCGGCTATCGAAATATTAAAAAAAAAACAGGCATTATCACTGCGCCGCCACCTGAAGTGCCGAAGTTAGTCGGGAGCTATTTCACGTACGAGTACAATCGAGATTGTTTCATTTCCCCCGCTCCGCGATGATTTTTCCATGCATCCACCGTATATAGTTGGCTTCCTCATAGTAACCCCCTTCGGGACGCTGACCTTTCGTTTTCATTGCCACCCCGACCGCTCGACCGCCACTGCTGTTAGATGAGCTTCCTCAGGCACGTAAGGAGGGAGTGCAACGGCGAGCCGGGAGGGTGCGACTGCGTTGCCGTGGCAGATGTGAGCTCAGAGCCCGCCCAAAATGTTCCCCAATGTTAGAATACATTCAAGCAACGCGTGCTTTCTATTTGGAGCGGCTGCCCTTTTGGTGGTCTGGTCCTTCTACTGTCAGGCTCCGTCGGGAATGCCTCGTTTCTCTGGGTTTTCCAAATGAGGCGGGTTTTCGTGCGGAGGCAGGGGCGGCAGAGTTTCGGTGGACCTGGTTCGATTATTTATAAGGATGCGCTTGCGCCAAGTGTTTCTCGCCGAATGACTCACCTGCCGAACTTGCTGTTATAGTTCCTAATTTCCCCCCATCAAATTAGCGTGGAGAATTTGGCACAAGGGCCCCCTGAAAATCGTCGCCTTTCGCTTTTAATAACCAAAAGAGTTACAGGTGGCGCGAATCGTTTACACTGCCGCGGACAACAATGTTTCCCCTGTTACGTAAGGATATATTTTTTTTTCCGGGGCACGTTCGGTGCAAGGAGCCTGGTGGTGCACTGCGTCCTGGCGCTTCTTTCGTGGTTTACATTCCTTGCGCGGGCGCACTGTTCCTAGTACTGGACCAACCCCTAACCCTTGCTTACGGCGGCGGGTGCGATATTATTTCCGGCTGCGTCTTGCACCGATAAGTTCGTGTTTTTAGGCCTCCCCTGGTTGGCTGCCTGCTGCCACGCGGCCCCTTAGACCTCAAATGACCCCTGCTAGAGTTTACCGACTTCTTCGAACCCGCGCTCCGTTGCGTTTCGTTCTGTAGCGTTGGGTTTTGTTTTGATGTGTTTTTTTTTGTTTTATTGGTGTCGTCCCTCTCATTCGTCCGGGATCGTCCAGGTGAAGGTGGAGACGGGAGGTGCGAGAGTGACGTCGTGGGACTTCGACGAGCTGCGGGAAATGCTGGGTCACCACCCGAGCATGTCCGTTTGCTTTCACGCCGCCCTGGCGAGGGCGATGGCGTCCAAGCTCGTCGACACGCACAACCCCGCCGTCAAGTACCGACAGCTCCTCACGGTAAGCCTGTGTTTTTTACACCACGCTGGATGAAAGTAGAAGGGTCTCTTGATAGTCATATTAACGTTCAAAGGCTTCTTTTAGTTTCGACCAGAGTTGTGTGTGTGTGTTTTTTTTCCTTTGCTGCCGTTGCTACGGCGGTATAGCAGCCTACATACCGCTGAAACGCGAGCCTACCGTTGGCATGCGACGCGATGTTCCAAAAGGTCGAGACTACCGTTGAAACGCGAGCCTGCCGTTAAAAGTTTCAAAAAGGCCGAGCGCAAGAATGGTGCCGAAACGTTCTGGCGCTGCCACGCGCAGAGGAGGAACAAAAAGAAGAACGTTCCGATAAACTATTGATAGCGAACTTAATAATCTGTGCACGTTGGCTGAAAATTCTTGCGTAGTGTACCGGTGAGGGCGTGCGTTTTGTAGGAAAATATGATCCAGTCGGGCGGAAGGGCTTATATAGAGAGACAGACGCAAGTCCGCCCTTTGCCCGATTAGGCACCTTAAGCCCTTAAGGACTGCAATCCCGTTGTGGGGACAAAACACTTGAAATTAGAGACATATTATTTGTATCTTGGAATTAGAGTGCAGCACTTATTTCTTTATTTTTCACTGCAAAAATGACTCCACACTAATTCCAAGTAGTGTGTACCGAAACACGTGTGTGTGGTTCGAAACGGGTTATAATACTTGCGGCGAAACGCGGCAGCGAAATATTTCCCGCGTCGTATTGGCGGCCGCTCGGCATGAGCTTCGAGCTTGCCGCCGGGGTGCCTGGTATACTTCGTATTCTTGTACAAGGGGGGCTTCACCGTGGCGGGCTGACACCCGCCTGCGGCTTCGCGCAATGCCGGTAACGGCGAAGAGTAGAGGTAGAATCATAATAGGTAAGCTTAGGGCGCACAAAAGCGACTGACTGTACTGTCAAGGGGTGTACAGTAGTACAGGACACCTATAAGGAGAAACACTAAATCTAACCCATCCTATTTTTCCTATTCATTTGAGAGAGGGTGGGTTCTACACTAACTTCATAGTAACGGTCCCGAATTTATTGTTTCCTTGTAAACCTCAGCCTGGGTTCTTATTACCTTGTTTTTAAGTGTCCTGTACTGCTGTACTTCAACAAAGTTTCGTTCGTACAGCCGTATGTATTATTAATAAAAAAATGTTGACGGTAAGTACTACTGCTGTATTGAAGAATATCTGGGGTGGCAGGTGTGTACAATGACGAACAGCAGCAGCAGCAAACAACAGACACCAGAAGAGCATATACACATACACACATACAGAGAGATCCACACGCATATACCTGGTATGTACGTACTTACAGTACCGAAATGAGCTTACTTGTATTTGAAACACTACTCACTACAGCAGTACCGGGGCACTACGAGTATACTCGTATGCTATGAACAGCAACAATAAATATCAGTATCAATCTATACGACGTACGTACATACGTACATATTCATACCACAGATCATACCAGGTATTATATTACACTGGTACCTAATACTGCTGCTGTGTATGCACTCCTGTCGCGGTGCTGGTACGTACGTGTATCAGCGGTAAGTCGTCCATAAAAATCCAGTATCATCGACACACAAACGGAATCTTGGATCTTGCGTGNNGGGTGAAAATAATGTACGGGTAAGTCAGCTGGCTGACAGGTACGGTCGGCTGGTTGACAGCCCTGGCATCTGGTGTGGCCGTCTGTCTATATTTCAGTTGCCACAAAGTGATCGTTCGAGCCATTCATAGGTACACTTGAGGCCAAAAATAGGTGACACGTAAATTGAGTACTGTAGCTGATAATAGGTGTATATACGCACTTTGAGCCATTTGTAGGTACAATGGAGCGCAGGCCCAATACCAGGCGGGCCAGGAAGCCTTTTCCGGGGTACATTACGCAGTGTACCTATAAATGGCTCAAAGTGCGTAGGTATACCAATTTTTGGATAATGCCCTAAACAAAAGCACAAGAAACGGCCTAACATCAATACAACGGCTACCGAGTTTCTTATTATATTCTTGTAAACGTCAGCTTGTGGTACTGGTACGTACATACGTACGTCTATATCAGCAGTGAGTGGTTTATAAAAATCCGTACGTGTATCAGCGGTAAGTAGTCCGTAAACGTCCAGCATCCTCGACATAAAACACAATCTTGGATCTTGCGTGTAGATCACGGGATAACTACAAATGCAATACGAGCAGGAGTCAACGTATGCCGGTATATAATTCGAAACTACTTTTTTCGAAAACAAAAAGCAAGCTCTCGACCATCACCATAATATTGGTGAAAGTTTCAGCGTCCACCGCCCGCATGTTCACGATACGAGCGCACGCGATGCCCTGCCCGGTGCAAAGCACGTCAGTGGGCACGATGGCGGATGAACCGATCGAAAACGTTTACCGCCTCGCGAGAAAATGTTCCGACATGCTCCTCAAGAACGCATGCTGTCATAATTCGTTTGAGGACCGCAAGGTCCAAATATCGCATGACATTATACAAACAGAAACAACGAACACCAGTACCATATAGACTGCTGTACCACGCACAAATTAACCCATGACACACAGATCATCGTATATATGATACTCTGTTTCTGCTGTGGTACTGGTACTGGTACGTACGTGTATATCAACAGTAAGTGGTCTAAATAAATCCGGGTTCGCCGTCGACATAAAAAAATGCGAAATCTTTGATTAAGCGTGTTGCGTGTAAAAAAAACAAAATGTACGAGTATGTGCTCTCCATCACTATATTCTTGGTGAACGTTGCAGCGTCCACTGCCCGCATGCCCACGCCCCAAGAGAGGCCCCGCGGGTACAAACCAGGCCGGCGGACACATTAACTGATAAATCGCCCGAAGGCGTTCACCGCCTCGCCAGGAAAAGTCGCGACACGCTCCTGAGGAGCGCATGCGGTAGATGTTTTTGTGGATCGCAAGGTCCAAAACAGAGAATCATCCCGCACGGGGCTGTCAGAAAATACGATGTACGTTCGTACGGCGAGCTTGTGACAAAGATACATGAAATCCTCAAACAAACGTACCCCCGTGAGTCACGTGTTGGGCACGGCCGACGCCACCCTTGGTAGAATAGGCGAAGCAGGGGTCGGCGAGCACGATGAGGGAGTTGCGGGCCGCCAGGTGGACCTCATCGCGAGATATCGTGAAAAAGGCTCAAATTTACGTGTACGAAAAGCTGTCGAGCGCTCTCCGAGCAGCAGCTGCAATTTCGTACATGTATTTATACGACGTACTAAATGGTGACAGAAAAGGAGATTCTTAATCCGTATACGAAGAACCCCTCCGTGTTCGTTTTGGGGGCAATTTACTGGAATTAGAGTCAAATATAGGCTCCTGCACAATACAGTGGTCGCAAACTGTAGAAGCTGCCCTCCTTTACGTAGAGCAAAGCGAACTGCATGTAGAAGCTGGACTTGATGACAATACGAGTGCTATTAATAGTGCCTATAAAAGCCGCTGACTTCGCCCGCTCGAGGTAAAAAAGTTGGAGAAAACGTTGAGCAATTGGTACAATTGAATGAAGAAGCCAAGAGCTCCGCAGGTGCAAGGACACGCTTAGGAATCTGCAAGCAGGCTGTTGTTGATGATACTAACCAGTGTTTATTGTAGCATGTTTGCCAGTCGACAATATGCAGCACGGCGAGCTCCAACGTCGGCCACTCAGAAACGTCTTCGGAAAGATAACAACGGCAACGAAAAAAAGGCAAACCCTTCGAACATCACTGTAAGATATTGACGTTGGAGGAGGCACCTGGCAGTTGGTGTTTGCAGCTGATCACCTATAAGAAGTAAAAAATGCTACTACTACTGAAGTGCTGCATAATATTCGACGACACGAAACACAAACACTACGAGTAACCTCGCCAATATAAAAACGATCAGCGTCACTACCACCTGATAACGTTTTACTTGAAAGACTTGCAACGGGGGGCAACATAAAAACTGACCGATAGCACCTACCGCAGCAAGTGGACCAGACATTAGTGCACAGCACATGACCAACGACAAAACGAGATGCAAGTGCATAGCTTGCACGCTATGCGCACACTTAAAATACTCGAAAAGACACGACAAACGTTGTATACGCAGCCCCGAAGCTATGCAACTCTAAAGACACCAAAACATTTACGATCTGCATACATATCAAGACACGCTACGCACAAACTTGCACGAAATAACCAACGACCTGAAGCAAACATGCAGCTAGTCAGGCTCAATGCTGGTGTGCAGCAACACAGCATAGTGGTGGGTTTGGCTTTCTTGGCTGGAGAACACCGGTACATGCTCGACATGTTGCTGGCTGTCAGGTACTCGGGGTTGTGGGCTGTGTGCTTTGTGCGTCTGGAAAACAGCGGGTACTCGTGTGTGTAAAGCGTGGAAAAAAACGACAAAAAGTCAAATTAAAAAAAGCTGACAGAAATTCAATTTCAATTTCGGAGTTTTTTATCTTGAATTTGAAGTGGGAGCGGCCATCTCGACCAGTTTTGTGTGTTTTTCGATTCTGATTATAGATTTGAACTTAATATTGTTTTTTCACGATTTTTTTCGAAAACAAAATATTGATTTCAGTGTGGAAAAAAGCATATGTAAGTTAGTGTGGGGATTTTAATATTCTTGAAATTAGTGCGGAAAGTACAGCAGTACACGTACCTGGTAGGTTTGATTTTCAATGATAAGTTTTTAGTTTGTTTTTCGATTTTGTTTTTCGGAAATTTTAATATTGAACTTAGTATGGGAGCGGCTATCTCGCTCAGTTTCGAGTATTTTACGATTCTGACTCGACCTTTGAAAATCCCTTTTTTTCCACTTTTTTTCCACTTCGCGGACATTTCTTTCCAAGAACATACATCTTGATTTTGGTGTGAGAAAGTGTATACTTAGTATTGAATTTAGTGTGGGCATTTTTCTTGAAGTTAGTGCGGAGGTTTATGTTGAATTTAGTATAGGGACATATATCTCGAGGTTAGCAAGGGAAAAAATTAGAAAACATGAACCATGTTGTGGAGGTCGTCGTAGATTTGTCGTAGACTGCCTGAGAGCGCCGCAGGCCCTTGTCAGTAAGTGAAGACCTTAAACGACTTTCCACTATCTGCCCACCGACTCGATCCCGGTCAAGCCTCTCTCCCTCTCTGATCCCGAGAGCCCTGTCAGTCGCCGTGCGTGTTGCACGCTGTGCCTCGTGGAGCTGGTTCCCTGACTCGACCATGCGGGGCTTCAAACTTCGATCCTCTGTCGTTCGTAACTAAGGCACCATTGAGCATTATGCAAAACAAAACGGACCTTACGGGTGCGGACACATTTATATGTCATACACAGCGGGGACCAGATACACTCTCAATCTTGCACCCCCTCCAATCTCCATGACCACGCGCCGCCTAGGCACGAGGACGGCCATGCCCGTCCTTCCGAAACCCCCTCCGCCCGCCCGTGAACGCCGAAACCCGAGGCGGCCTAAACCTCGCCATCGTCGACGGCTCGAGGCCTGGTCCTCTCTGTACCCTTCCCCCGCACTAAATAAACCCCTTCTTTTGCAAGTAAACCTTGATCGCGCCGGACCCGGCACCAACACCCTCCTCATCCTTTCCCGCCCGAGCCCGAGCTTCTGCGGCAGAAGAAGGCCGGTTCCGCCCTGTGTAGACCCCTTTCCCCGTGCTCACGTCGAAACCCGCAACCGAAACTCCTAGATCGGCGTTTTCGCGAAACCATAATATTCCAAGTCATATGAAATACCACTACGGCCTACAGCCTACAGAAGGTTTTACAATATACCAATATATTTGCCAAAGCGCAAACTAGTATGTAGAGTGCGAGGCCTACACGACGTCCACGTCAATAAACGCCGTCGTTTCTGTACAGACTGCTGGAGCCCTGGCTAACTCGTTAATAAAACTGTGCCAAAACAAAATCCTGAATGAAACACTCGTCCGTGCAAACCGCGCACAATAACAGGAACACAGCACAAACCGTGTCTCCGGAGGCAATGCCGTCAACCATGGCTTGACATCTGTTTGGAAAACGCATATCATACGTAGGCAAACCTAGAGCCGCTGTGAATGTTGAGCACTAAACCAATCCCTGGCCTACGGCTAAGCTGTACAAAGCGGTGCTCATCTCGTCCAAGGCTACAGTATATACCACCCATCATGTTCGAAGCTAAACCTGTCCAGATGATGGTCGACATCCAACGGTGCGAAACTGTGTCCAGTTTGTGAGATCACAGCTTCACGTCGCAGTCCTTCGGCAGCATGTTTTTGATCGTACTGGCGGTCCCCGTGCCGCCCAATAACGACATTTTCACTGCATCCAGTGGGCGTATACAATGTACATGGTGTGGTCCAAACAGCAAGAACGGAGAAGAGCAGAGGTGATAATCACAACCGAGGGGAAATTGATAGGAAACAACGTTAGCTAGAACAAAAAGGGTAGAACGGGAGGTATATACAAGAGGTGGCAAATAAGTGAGGGCGCAAAGCGGGCGGGCTGGTGGGGGGCATCTTAAATATTTGTGTGAGGGTACATGGACGGTAACGGATATCATAACAAAAAACGCGCGCCGTACCACGGCGGCATGCAAAGTATAGGTAAGCTCATATGAAAAGGTTCCTATGTAACTGAGTTCCGCCATTTTAGTGTAATTTTTCATACGAAGTATATAGACTGTCTGATGTGACGACTATGTCTCGGAAAAGGAGCATATGTATGCCAATGATACTGATGCAGACGGGAGCGTCGCGACTTGTACAACTGGTTTGTGATATCTACCCGGTGCCTACAGGCGAAATTTCCAACGCTCCAACTCCGAATCCCACCGTAAAAGCATGTCTCCATTGTACGAGTACGCCTACCACATGGTTTGGTCACCTCCGAAGTTGTTGTGCTGGACGTGAAACGCGCGTAGTGTTGGTATCTGCAGCAAAGCGCGCGGGATGTAACCTGCCGCACCGTTGTAGACAAAACGAACACACGTGTCAAGATTCTTGGATTGCGCGTTACAGACAAGAGGTAAATGGGGACGGTGTTGTTCACCCATTTATGCACGGCCAAATTCAACAGGAATCGATCCCGCGGCAGACCACAACGACACAGCCATGGGAAATCAAACCGCCACCCGTCGTGATCTATGAACTGGTTCCAGAAACGTACACGATCACCACATCTATCCAGGCAGCCATAGGTGGAGCCAAGGCCTTAATTCGTTGGTCGGCGAGGTCGGCCAGCACCGAGCTTGACAGCCTTGTATATTCGAGAAGGTTATGCACATTCCTCAAGTTTTCACATCGAAACACCCCATAGAGATATACTTCGTACATGTTCATTCCAATTGAAATATCCCATGGGACCTCATGGCATTTCTAAGATATGTTAATCGTTTGTGTTTCACGGTTATTTCCAAGGGGCAAGCGGTCGGAGTATTTCTAGGCGCAAGGGCCTGAAAAATACAAAATGTTATACATCCATAACCACTGCACGGTAGTACTCCTAAACACGATGAGTAGTCAAAGCCCCGTTCGTTCGCTCGCGCTGCTGAAGTATGATTTCGCTCCAACGGTTTCCTCGAGAAGCACATGTGTGGAAAGCTGGAAAGCCCTGAGAGCTTGCGCCACGTCGAGAGTAGACGGGGTTATTTAAGTCATAAACTCGCGCCCTTTGAGCAGTGTATATGCTTAATATCAACTTGAGGCAGACACACAATTGCAGTGTGCGCGTGGCGCTTGTGTGTGGCAGGGTCGCGAAGGCGAACATATAAACCGGAACCTCTGCACGATTGCTTGCTCTCGTCGTGCGACCGGAAAACAGGCGGTATTCAGGGCGCCCAAACACGTCGAGCGGGCTCCCCTACACTATCTAGGTTGGTTCATGGTTTGATGCCGGTTCACGGCGAATCGCTGCGCGTTCTCAAAACATCAAGTGTGTAACGATATAAGCAACTCCGATAATCAGCATAAAACGCCGTAGGTGTCTCGTACATTTGATGAAACCATTTATAACTACATTGTGTCACAGCATATCGACCAAATAACGCCGATTACGCGGTGTTCGTGCACCCCGCGGGACACAAATACCTACATAAACCAAAGGCGATTAGAAATGGGAGGAGGTTAAACTAACGAAGGCGAGAGTGTCGGAGAGAGAGGCCACCTCGTACACGTGGGCATCAGGAACTCCTCTCACAAGTGGTGCCATACGATACCTTCCATCTTGTTGTTGTGCAGGACCAGATGCTCGAGGGACCTCAGTTGACCTAGTTCGGGAGGCAGGGTACCTGGCACGGCCCAGAGACCCAAGTACAACCACATAACACACACAGCACACAATAAGAGGATACGGTCAACCGGTTGTGATACCTGATAATTACTCAACAAACAACGTCGTTGAGTGCCCACATGGAAAGTTCTACCGGAACAGTGGCTATCGTGCGTGATTTGCGAACAAGGCGATACCCTACGACAACCTGTTGGGTTTCCCTGCCGCCTTTACTCGCGGCAAGATCTGCCCAAACCAAGCTTGCACTCTCCGCTCACGAAGGCACTCAAGCATGGACGTTCGACACGATGTCAAGTCAAATAAATCGCTCGTACTTAAATAGTCTCTAAATCCTATTGCTCTGGTCTACAACCTACATATATATATATATATATGGGTAACTATTATTACGTTTGAAGCGCTGAGCGT